>JAFBJT010104159.1:0-11001 GCA_016785325.1 Chascanopsetta lugubris
ATGAGATTCAGGGACTCGACACTCATTCTATCTGATTCAGTTAATTAGAGAGCTGAACGTTTTTAATGGTGCTGCTGGTTCGTCCGGACTTGCTGTAGTATATTTAGTGGATGGAAAATGGGTGGGGTGGGTGGGAGTGGGGGGGGGGGGGCTTCATATCTCATGTAGCGAGACGTGAGGCTCCTTCACGAGGCCTGCGTCAGGCCTGGCGGTGACATCAGAGATCAGGCTAAATGCGTCAGCTCGGGGGGGGGGGGGGGGGGGGCTTCATATCTCATGTAGCGAGACGTGAGGCTCCTTCACGAGGCCTGCGTCAGGCCTGGCGGTGACATCAGAGATCAGGCTAAATGCGTCAGCTCAGACACGGCACCTCCACGTCTCAGGTGACCACATGTGATGCTATCTCTCCCCCTCTCTCTGACCCTTGATATGCAAATACGTGTGCACGTCATCTGCGCCCACCAACTCGTCACGCTGCAGCTTTTACAGCTGTGCTGAGGACCAACCACAGCACAGGCAGTTTGACTCAGCTATATAAAGTAGCTGATGTATTGTCTGGCCATTGCATCGGTTGTTCACGCTGAGACCCATTCACCATTAGACATGAACGTCTGCACCTGCAAATAGCTGTGTCCCTATGTGAAGCTGCATCTTGAATTCAAATGAAAGGAAATCTCATGTGCAATTAAAGAGCGGGGAGTTGTTTCATTCCTCACACTGAGACGAACAACAGGAGGCAGTTCTACTCTCCTCCCCCAATCAACACCTTTCATTTGGACCAAACTTTTCAATGCCAAGTCAATCCTTTACTTTCATTGCAGTATTTCGTACGATACTACATGGTGTGTACTTCTATCATGCGTTTCTACTGCATGATCATTCAAAGCACTTTCCACCTCAGTGAGGTCATCCTGTCAACAACGCCCATTCAGAGTCTTCATGGGGTTCAGGATCTTGCCCAGGGACAATTAGGAAATGCATTATGGGGATAAGGAGAGAGAACAGCCAACGTTATGGTCGGAAGACAATCTCCTCTGTCTCCTGAGCCATTTCCGCCATTTTTCTAAAATACACATGAAAATAATAAAATAGCCTTTCTCCCAGTTTTCCGAGAACCCCCTCGCATCAGCCCCAGCATCCACCGTAATAATGACTGGGTTAGATCACCACCATCATCCCACACACAGGGATGAGTGTGTGTAGGTCTTGACCTCAGCGATGCCGTGGGAGCGTCAACACCGACAAAGACAAAGACTCACATGTGTGCTTTTCTCTGTGTCCTTTGACGCGAAGGGTCCATTTGAAAATGGGTCACAGCCGAGTGAGCGCAGCACTTACACACAACACAGAACGATGCATAGATAATGACTATTTAATGCTGTTCTCTATTCATCCACACGATAGAAATGGTCAAAGAAGTAACAAAAGCTTTTCCTGAGATAAAAACACGTTCCTGGGGAAAAAAAATAAAACATGTGATTATGGTCCACTTACAGCCGCTCGGCACAAATAAAGGGGTCAAGCTTTTGAATGGCTCCAGCAATTTCACACTCACTAAAAGCTGCGCTCTAGATTTCTTTGTATTGTCCTTGGGAAAAGACAGATGATATGTGTTCTTACTATAGCTGGATGAACATTCATTCAGCATTGAGCTTTGTGAATGGGTTTTCATTTATAGACCTGAAGAGGAATCTGTGGTAAACTCAAGTCAATGAGATTTGACCGTTTATAAAACAATATAAAACACGACAGTGAAAAGCCCACTCAATGACTCTGAGGCATTTACCGCATTTTAAAAAGGTGTGGTTGAAAACTAGCAACACACTTGAAATTACAGCCACTCAGGGACATTGTGTCATGACACGATTTGCTGCTGTGGTGAACATGAACTCATGTTGTGTTGTTGTTGTGTGTAATAACCTAATATTATCAATTTACCTCTATTTACATGTCATCTCGGGTTATCAGGCTGTGATCATTATTATTTGTAACAAGACTTGGGGGTTATTTTCAGCTTTCATCCAGGATTCAATGCTAAATTCTCACGGATTTGTTTTGGCACTGTGAGGAGAACTTCCATTTGTGCCTTTCAAAGACATCCCGTCACTGTGGCACTCTATTAGCCTCTGGGGTCAAGAGTTGGGGACTCAGGGTTGGACGCCATCTTCTGACAGTTTCTCACAGAAAGAAAAGCAGTGACACTATTTACAGGGAGTTTCAAATCCAGACAATTCCATTTGAATGCTCTTTCCGACTTCACATAGACGGTTCGCTTACAGGCACCTAAAGTCTCATCATATGTCCTCAGTTCTGTTTGAAAATAGAGGCTTCTGACCGCAAAATCTGAAGGATCGCTTTCTGTTTGTTTCAGCTTTGGAAAAAAATCGAAGAAATCCAGGGTTGCCAAAAGTCTTTCCTCCGGAGGCTGTCAGATGAAAAGAGCCTTCATCCTTTGTGCACCGGATGAAACAGAGCACCCTCCCTTATGAACTTTGCTTCTGGACGGGATTGTGTTGTGTTGAGAGAAAACAAAAACACCTGGGGCTATTTCTCTTCGTTTATCTCCACTGGGGAGTCAACTCTCTCTCTCTTCACCGAGACCTCGTCCTCTTTCACATCGTCTGTTAGCTGCGCTGCTTCTCTCTTCTTCTCCACCTTTACGGAGTTCTTTTTCACCTTCTCTGTCACTGAACCTGGCGGTTTGACATCAGACTCCGAGGATCCCGTGGCGCTTTCACAGATGGTCGGTCCCTCCCACTTTGGAATATCTAATCCCAGCTCTTCCATCAGCTGTTTCATGACTTCGTCCACGTAACCATTGATCCGAAGGTGCGCATGCTTGTCCTCCAAGACAGAAAATGACAGAAAGACAGGACCACAATCCAGTATTAGCCACTTCAAATGGGAGTGTGTGTGAGTGCAGATGTCCAAGTTAGATCAGCTGGACTTTCTCCATCTGCCCCCTTGTATTATTTCTGCAGAAACCACAGGAGGGCCCATGTGTGAATCTGCAGGATTCAAGCGAGCGGGGGCAGCCACAGTGAAAATGCTAGGCTACTTCTGACACACACTGTGCACCTGATGGGTGCTTTCAAAGTAGCAGATGAAGACATGTACGGAGAGAAGAGAAATGTAGAAGACTTTAAGGCCTGACTGAAGGCTGATGCAGTTTGTATGTTATTCTGCAGCAGATGCTTTGGATTCTTTTTGTTTCTGAGTTGAGAACCTCCCGCTGTACCGTGTATGTGTGAATGCCAACATACACAGAGTCCAGACCCATTGTAATAATCTGAGGATCCTCTAGAGGGCCAGTCTGAAAATGGCTGGTGGTCTCTGGAAACTGTGTGTAATCCAAAAAGAACCACACAAACTTGGAGGAAACAGCCTTTTTGTGGAAAAGAAAATATGACTATTTCAGAATGTGGTGACTAAAATCTTGAAATATAACATTTTCCTAAAATAATAATAGGCACAATGAGCATCAGAGCGAGATCTATTTAAACAAAGCTTTCTGTTAGATTTGTGCGCAGGGTAAAAGCTGTACAATGGTTCCATGCAGGTTCCATATTTGATACCAACATGTTTTGTAGGCTGCAGATTGACAATGACCACTTTTCCTCCTTTGCGCTTGGTGAGGAGCGGCAGGTCTCCGCTGGGTTTGATCTGCATGGATGTGCCGAGGGTCAGAGCCAGGTCTGCTCGCCTGAGAGTCACCGGGAGAGAAATACGTCACACACACATAAATAACTGCAGTGTCGCTGGTGTCGTTCTTTATCTCATGTCGTTACATTTATTGTGAACATTTTCAAAACAGCAGTTGGGCGACAGGTTGAAGAGAGAGGGATCATGCATCTTCAGTAGTTGATGTAATTAGATGGATAATAATTATTCATGCAGCTGAAACGTGAAATGAAAATAAGGAACAAGAAATAGTTTTTAACTTTGGACGATGTCTTCTGTGTTTAAACGAGGCATCTCACCTGCTGGCTTCATCGGCTTTGTTCAGGTCTCTGTCAGGCAGAGCGTCCTCCCAGTCCAGTATGGTGCTCATCAGCTTCCCCCTGACAGAGTAAACAAAAACACACAAATAAAATATGAATCACTGCAAGAAAGCTGCAGTAAAATTACACGTGCGCACGTGATACCTGCAGGCTCGGAGTCCTCTTGATCGAACCACATCACAGTAACGTCCGGTTGGTTTCAGGCCCATCACACCAATCACCTTGTCCCTCACAAACTGCCTGGAAAAATCAAAAACAACAGTTCAACAGGGAAGGGGGAAAAAAAAAAAGAGGTCGCCGCCGTGCTCCAGGAATCATCCTGTGGTAATAAGCCCACCGTGAGAGCGTTCATTACCCTGCTGGATGTTCCCAAATGAGAGTGCAGCGCAGCGGCTGGATAATGAACAGGAGCTTCGAAAAAGCATGAGGCTGCTTCACATGTGCGGAGAACACATGTGACAAACAATCTCACCAGTTACTACTTCAACTTGAACACAAGGCAGGGTGCGTTCTGGCCTCGTGTTGGTGGTGAGACCAAATGTGGCTTTGATCAGATAGTTCGTTCTTGATTCACATGCCAACCACTTCTCTTCCCTCCATGTTCTGCGTTAGAGTGAAGTACAGAGCTTTCTCTGCTGCTGCTGCTGCTGCAGGGTGTCTGTGCTGGAGTCCAACATGAAATGCTCCCCTGCACATCCACCTGCAGGCTCCCAGACTACCTGTGATCTTGTACAAGTCTGGCTTTTCTGCTCCTCTGGCCCTAACGAACGAGATGATTGCGATTGCAGAGCTGCCGCTGACTGGGCTTCGTTATTTTTTTAAGAGCATCACTTTCTGCGGATACCTGCGAGAGTGTGGGATGATCCACATCATTGTTGGCAGTAACAAGAGCAGATGCAGGGATGTGGAGACACTGTGTGAGCTGACATGTGATGAACAGTGACTAAAATACTTGCTGTTTCATGTGTATCCAGTGGGCGATTTAGGAGGGAGATGAAAGAGGAGCCATCTGCTGTATACAACAAAATGACTAACATGTCCTCCCCCTCAATGACTGCCAAGTCTGCATTCCCCTCCCAGCCATCACTCCCGTCCCTAGAGAGAGGATGCTGCCTGAGTGCGGAAGGGTGAACATTCCATGTTGGGATCTGAAGTTTATTTTGAAAAGTTGAAACTGGCTATTTCCACAAATAAGAGGGGGTCAAGGGTCAGGAGAGGAATGATAGATTGACCTCCGGCAGAGAATCCTCTCTCTGTTTTCACATCCATAACGATGTTAGGTACAATGACAGGCAGGGAGGACTTAACCCGAACCCTTTCTACCGCAGGAGTGTCATCACTGACGCAGCCAACCTCCAGTCAGCACCAACACCGCTAATTAATATTCAAATCAACTGTGGAGACAATCACTCCACGTGGTATTAGTTGGGCATGTAGGGACACGTCCAAATACATACACGGGGCGATGCCACAAGAATTAGGACTGTTATGATGCAGCAAAGGGCCGGCAGCAGTGGCTCAGCAGTCGCCTTTAGAGGGAAAGGTCACAAGATCGAACCCCGCTCAGACCCTGCAGCAGTGACACTGGCTCCTAAATCTGATACTCTGATTGGTCCATGTGTACCGTTATTGCGCGACCCGGACGTCTGGATAAGCGGTGGAAAACGACATGACATAATTCAACAAATAGTTCAGTCACCAACACATGCACACGCGTGTGTGTGCGTGCATGTGTGTGTGTGTGTGTGTGTACTTACCGGCCACACTTCTCACACTCCTCCACAAACATGTTCCCATGAAGCTCCGATAACAAATCCCTAAAAGAAAAAGTCAACAAAGGTTAAAAAAAAACCCCAAAGATTACAAAGACAATATTCACTCAGTTCATGTCACTGTCAAGTGTCTTGGGCTCATTTTCTCTGTGCTGCTCTGTAACTCAGCCTGTTGTGTCCATATTCTGAGCAGTTGTATATTCTATTTAAGATTCATCTGACCCCTGCGTGAAGAATTGTTTGTGTGCCTTCACTGATTTCCTCAGAGAGGCACCACTTTGTGCCTGGATCTGATTTGAAAACACAACCGACTGAAGTAGGCGAGGGGCAGAGCCAAGAAACGGCTTCCAGGGAAAGTGTGTCTACATGAAAAGTTAGATTAATTTAAGATTATTAGATGATTCCAGGATGTGGAGCTGAACTGAAACTTCTTCCATTTCCCAGAGAACATTTGCTCATGTTTAATGCAGGTTCAGCTGTTATCACAGAGCAGCAGCAGCTGCAGCAGCAGCAGCAACAGCTTTACCTGAGAGGCAATGAGTCACGACCTGACATGTAACCGAATAGTGTGAAACAGGGTGAGATTTCACACTATTTGTTATACATGATGAATATCATTGTTTGTCAAACGCTACAAATAAAACACACAGAAACAAACATACACACAAAGAGATTGTGATCATTTCTGTTATAATGACACAATAACTCATACAGGTTTTGTGAATTGATTAAACAGTATCAGGCTAACGTATAAACACTTTATCACCATTTGATCTCAGTTCCAGGCATCAGGCATTCTACTCAAACAAACAACACATTAAACATGATATATTGTTAATAATTAAACTCTCTAACATTATCTGAGGTTGATAAAAGCTCCACGTTGAACATGTTTGCTGAAATGTTGCACTGTAGCTACACTCGGCTGATAACAGGCTCTTTAGAGTTTTTCTTTGCCTGTAGCTCCGGCGCTGATCTGAAATGAATGCATTTGTGAAGAGCTCAAATTGACCACATGAATCATTCAACTCTAATCTAGTTAACTCACCAAACACAGGCAAACATACCCGCAGCAGTGGTAGATAGACTTTGACAAGATGTTCAAAACACTGACTATAATGGACGACGCGTCTCCATGTCTGTCACCCTCATGTATTCATGTTTTCATTTCATTCGAGAAATAACAAACAAAACCCAACTTATTTACTTATCGATAAACTCTCCTGCGGAGGTCACGTGAGCTAAAACACACAGACACTGTGGTCGGCTCTTACCACAACAAACACACGGACCCTCAGCCAGTGTCTTCTATATATTCGATGCACGGTGGTATTTGTTTTCTTCACTTCATTTCATCTCACATTAGATCCTATTAAAATTCTGCAGAGCTTATTCTGGGGCGCAAGTAGAAAAAAAGTCTGGAGGCTCTGAGTCATACATTTGCATTTTACCTCTCTGGAGATGATCTATCCGTCTATGGGTTCTCCAGAGTTCAGTTTATTTCTGAAAGCATAATTAGAATTGACGATGAGAGCTTGAGGTGATGAACCCAGGTGAGTTCTGCGTCACCATCGACTGATTGACTGCCAGTGATGTTTGAAAATCTCCTGCTGCAGTTTTCATACATGAAAGAAGAACTCTGAGGAAATTAGGAAAGGAAGCAACGAATTGTTCCGTGGTTTGGTGTAAAAGGCGTGGAGTGAGTGAGTCCAGCTGCAGGACAGGAGGCAGTGTGGAAATACCTTGGGAAGCCTGAGCGGACGTGCAGGCCATCCACATTTTGGCTGATGAGATACTTGAGGTACCCGGCTCTCTGCAGTCCCAGGAGCGCCAAGTGGGTCAAGCTGGGTCGGGCGTTTTCAAACGTGGTGTCAAAGTGAGGCGTCTCGCCCTTTTCTTCCAGCGTCCACACGCCCTTTGGACCCCTGAAACCAAGGAGCGATGAATTAGATATGAGATTTGCCATGCAGTGAGCGCAACTGGAGGCATCTGCAACTGAAGTGTGTGGGTTTTATTCATGGCTGACTGTTAATGATGTTACCGGAGAGTCTCTGGAAAGTTGGTGCCTCAAACTGTCAAAGCACTGCAAGTAGGAACTGAATGAAAATACAAAAAAATGCACAAAGATTGTCCAAGGACTGGGATAAACAAAGGAGACAGGGATAATTAACTAAGAGGCAAAATAGCAAAGATCAAACATGACTGAAGGTTTTCACAGTGAAATAGACGTGTTATCAGTTCTGTCATATTTTGTTTCATGCCTCCTTAATCAACCAGTCAACCCCACATGTCTGAATGAGGGATGAACACGCCGCTGATGACAGCGCTGCAGTTGTCCGACGCCTGAAAGTTACTTCAAGGACGCGCGACGTATCTTCATGCAGCAAACGAGGGAGCGCAGCCTGCAACTCCTCAGACGCAGCCACGGCGGTTTCATCTTTTACTTTCAATGTGAACTTGAGCGGCCCGCTCTCTCACTGCCAGTATGATTCAGCGCGGGCGACACTGCCAATACCATTTCAAAGAAGCAGAAGCATTAACGAAGATCCACCTACATCATTTAATGCATGCTTATCAACATGAGAGATGCTGCAGGACATGAAAGCCACAGAGAATCTGTAACACTGGTAGGGGGTTGTTGAATGTCTTACTTTCAGCTGGAACATCTGTGTGTGTAGGTGTGAGTTTGTGTGTGTGCGCGCGCGTGTGTGAGTTTGTGTGTGTGGCAGCAGTGGGATTATCATTTGCAATCGCATTCCTAATGTGAGAAACCTTGGCTCTAATGATACGGCCGGTCAAGGTCAATTCATTCTGCCTGACAGGCAGACTAATCAAATATTAATTAGTGGAGAGTCGACTGTGAACATGTTTATCTGAATCCACACGGGTAAACATCTGTCAATCAAACCAGTTCCGCCATGAGAGGAAAGAAATGATTGACTGAAAGATTATAATGCTCTGAATTAATCATTTAATGTGTTGAGGATCAGCTTTGTTTGTATACGGTCAAATGAAAATAAAAACACAATAAAAGAAGGAGCCATAAGTGTCGACACAAATATGTTATTGTGTTATGATGCATGCAAAGTGCTGGGTCTGACAAATGACGGGCAAATACCACCATCATCTGCTCAAACAGTGGTACTACAAGAGTAGTGGTTTGTCTAAATCTGAGAGTCAACCTGTTCCAATAGACACACAAAATAAAATGTGACCCCAAAAGTGAATTACCCAAACCCAGTAACGTTTGGCCCCTCATCCCACCCCACCTGCCCAGCAGCACCACTTTGACTTGTGTGCCAAACGTACAGTGCAAGCTACATTATTGTAGATATACAACAATTATTGCAGATGTTGATACTTTAGAAAGCTAAACAGTCCAAACACCAAAATGTACCTGTCCAACAAAAACAGCCCAGTCTCGCATTTTGTCCATCATCATTTAACCTTAATGACTTTTCTCCACTCTATGTTTAACCCATTACACTTGCACTTGTTTAGTGTCCACAATTACAGTAACTTCAGTCACCTGCAGTGTACACAGCTGTAGTGTATCCCAAAAAAGTTTTTTAAGAAATTCTGCATATTATACCTTTAACCTACACAGTTCGTTTCAGTATAATAACAATGTCATAAAAATATGTCAACATTTAGAGAAGAGTGGGGCTAAATGATTAGTTGATCACAAAAACCCCAAACAGATCTAGATGACTGAAATGCTAATATTTGTGTATGATTGGTGAATGTGAACAGGCGTACATTTATATTTAAAAACAAATCTGACAAAATGTGAAATATTTTTGGATGGAAACACCATAAATGTGAATTCTGCTTGACATCACACGGCCTTTACTGTAATAAAAAGGACATGCTTTCTACATTTCCTGTCCACCACTGTTGTACCTTGACTAAAGCATTGTGCTCCATTGTCTGTGCCTCACCTGAAGTCAGGGATCCCAGATGAGGTGCTGATTCCTGCGCCGGAGTGGACGACCAGGTACTGAGACTCTTTCATCAGCTGAGCCAGTTTCTTCACCTTCACCTTCAGGTCCTCTGGACTGTCAAATGTCTGTGACAGAACACAATCAAGCTGATGCTCAGGAAGGACAATGAGCAGACACTTTTATACAATAGTAAAGGTTCAGTGTGTAGGATTTAATGACATTTTGGGATGAATTTGAACGCAGCAGCTGAGTACATCGCTCGTTTGCTTATCAACCATGGTCACAGAACCAATGGTCATCTTCAGTTATAATTCAAACTTAAACACTGTTAACTTTGTGCATTCTAGGCTGCTATAATAACATGGAGGTGCAACATGGTGGCCTTTGCAGAGAGGACCCACTCCTCATTAAACTCGAACATGCTTGTTCTAGAATAATGAAAATTATTAAAACATTTAGGCGATTGTACTAAAACATATCAATCTGATATGTGTATTTGCAGGTTATTCCTTTTACCCTCGATCTTACACACTGCACCTTTAAGACATTATGAAGAATGCAGTGAACATTTGACACTTAGCGGTTTGCTGATGGTCTCTGAGTTTGTTTGACCTAAACTCTTCAAGTTTGCTTTTATTCTCTTTGCACTCTTGTCTTTAAATTGTTAAACGTTGTACATCTTAACACCTAGCATGGCACACACATCCTCGGCTGACATGCTAGCTAGGTTAGCCTTCTCTTTCAAAGAGGCTTTAGAAGTGGATATTTACCTCAGGCAGTCCACAGACACCTTTGTCTGCGTACGGTGAAAGTCCAGAAGCGTAGTCCACAGACATGACGGAGTTTGTTGTCAGTCTATTGTTTTTATTTGGAAATCCGTCTTTGTTGTATTTGAGTCTCAGCGGGTTGTTAGCGACGCTCTTTGGGTGACGTCATCTATGAGCGACGACATAGGCCGCGTTCGCAGGAAGTGTAAAGTGGCTGTTTAGAGGCATTTTCATTCTTTTTAGTTTGTATTGATATGTTTTAACACGTTTATGACCTTGTTAATGCAATATGAGATACATTAAATATTTTTATTTCAATGAAATTACTGAGGAGGAAGAAATAATTTGCTCATGGAGCATTTCTAAGTTTTATCCAATGAGACTTTGAAATTCAAAGCCCTCTTTTGTTTAACAAGTTTAAATTATTTTTAATATAATATAGATATAGGAAATTCATTAATATGTATTATGTGTCTGTTATTAGACCCTAAACATTCTTGTTTCAGCTGTCCTGCTC
>JAFBJT010104197.1:0-14720 GCA_016785325.1 Chascanopsetta lugubris
TGATTCCCAGCCAATGAAAACACACGAGCTCTGCAGCAGCCAAGCCAACAACCCCCCCCCCCTCATGGGCTGTTGTCTTCACTCTGCTCTCTGTGCCACTTTAAAGGTCAAAGGGAGTTTGGTTTTCTCAAAGAGACACTCATGTTCAACACTGTCCTGTATTTCATTAGTTTATCAACAATGGCCGCCTGCAGGGAGTTCGATGGATGTGTCCTTGATGAATACTCCTGAATGTTTGGAATGTTCATTAAAAAAAAAAAAAAAGTAATCTTGGTAGGTTTCACAGTCGAGGAATAAATGCCCTCATTTCTTACCTGACACCATATCGTCTTTCAGCGGGAGGGCCCAGTCGAGGATGATGAATGAGTGGCAGCCCTCCATGGCGACCACGGTGACATTCTGGGGCTTGTGTTTGGGAGGCTGGTTCTGATTGGCTGCGTTGCCGTCCCGCTCCATCAGGCCCTCCATGACGTCCACCTGCACAAACTCCAGAGCCTCCGTCAGGGAACAAGGAGCCGCCGGGTCCTTTTGGATGTAGTTTACATAGGGAGCTGATAACAGAGAGAGGATATGGATTGTAGTTAGTTTACTTATTTAAATATAAAAAAATTATAGAGACTGGGGGCAGGTCCTCTTTCTGGGTGTGGCCTTGTTGCCATATCAACTTTTCTCAGAGGAGCCTAGAATGGACAATATAAATGAAGTCTACCATAGGTTCTCCCACATGCTTGACGGAGTATTCAGCTCCTCAAGGTGACACCAAATTGTATGCTCCTTTAAAAAATGTTAAAGGTGCAGTGTGTGAGATTCGGGTCATTTACCCCATTAACCTTAAATGAGCCCATTAATATGCATTTACATGAGGGGCGGGTCCTCTCTAAGGGGGCCGCCATGTTTTTACAGTAGCCCAGAGTGGACGTACTAAACACCTTTTGACTTTTAATGACAACTGAAGTCGACCATAGGGTTCTCCTGCATGCTCGGAGGGGTGAGGTGATGTATACAACATGCAAGTTCACCACTACCAGTCAGAGAGCACCTTTCCTTTACCTCCTCTCTGTCCTTTTCCCCTCATTTGTTCTCAGCCTCTCTGGAAACAGCAGCTGGACCTACAGCTGCGAACACTTCAGAAATCCCACAACTCCTAGACTGACTGGGATTTGGGAGGGAAGCGCCGGAGCCTGGAGAGGCTCCCACCTCGCCCAGATGATTGGCCCGACGTACAGGCCAAGGAGTCTAACACGTGTCACGATCGACACATCAACACACACACTGCGAAAAATCCATGTGGGTCACAGACCCCCTATTGTACGTGTGTACGCAGTCATGTGGCTTCTGTATTCCACATTCATACTCTGAAATACATGCTCTGTCATAGCCGTGAGCAGATTTATGGTGCCTGCGTATACACAGGGCGCTTGTAAGGATGTATTTCTGTGCAGCATCCACATTTCCAGAATGTGTGCAGGCTCGTGCACGTGGACCATCCAGATGTTTGGAGCTCCTCCCTTCGGAGACACACTGTCCCTCTCTGTGCTTGTTGGAAATCACAACCCAACACTGGGTTTGTGAGTTTGACGCGGCATGAAATGTTGCTTGCTTGCAGCATCAGGACAGTTCACATTATGTCAGCTCAAATCGATGTCTTGTCGAGCATAAATAAGCATTGGTCCAAACATCCCGGTAGTCATTTGTATTGTTTATCCAATGTGGGAAACGCCATCCAGCTGGAGCTCCCCCTGAGGAAGATTCACACACAACTGCTAGTAATTCTTAGATAATAGTTGGTGGTACAAATGGATTCATTTAAAAAAACCATAGCGAAAAAGAAAGGCAAAGATACGACCTCTTCCTGACACTTGAGGCAGACTATTGTTGGCTGCAGAAGTCGACTGAAAATAGAATAAACTAATCCATATAGGACAGAGGATGTGTCCAAGTGAAGGCTGCAGCCTCCTCCATCTTTGCTGAGGTCAGCCACTATAAGTTTTTATCTTTTTTTTTTAAACGATTTCCACCGCTCCTCTGCCCCCGTCTGTTTTCATCTTGGAACTTTGAGGGAGAGTAATAGCTTTCAGATGTGTCCATGAGAGGTGTGCGATCACAAGAAGGCGGCTGCTTATCAAGATGGATGTGTCCACGCTAAGCCCCGTTATTGTTCCACCGCTGCTCCTGGATCAGATCGGACCGATGGTTCTGACACCGGGGTGATAAAGACCCAGCCATAAATAAGATTTTCACTTTTTACAAAATAGCATAGTTCAATACAAAACGACCGCGACAAGTTGGATTTGACATGAAAGCAATTGATAGCTTCGCCATAACTCACATCGTTGGGCTGGCAACGGGGAGACACCGAAGCTAAAGGCTTTCTCAGAATCTATGTGTTGTTTTATGATGATCGGCTCTGAAGTAGCTGCCTCCTCTCTATGCTGAATTAAAGGGGCTCTTCGACAATTTTGCACGTCAAAGGCAATTTACTCATCAAGGGCAGTAAAAGACCGCTTGTGAAAACAGTTATGCAATACTCCTGTGGAGGAACACAGAGGAAAATGACTCCGGGGACGTATTTGGCTCCATGAGTTGGCCGGGGCGAGCGATTTTTAAGAAATGACAAGGGAGGGTCGAACTGGAGGTCTGCACCGGGACTGGGCACGAAGTAAAGGTCGCGAATCAACAGAGGGATTACCTTTAATTTCATGGAATGACTCTGACATGCAATTCTATGGAAGCAGAAGATGGAGTTACCCTTTAAACGTTCATTATGTAGGATTTGATGACATCTACAGCTAATGTTTGATAGGGCGGCCAACGGAATATTCCTTACCTGATGTTACCTAATCAATAATAGTATTTAGATCATGTATTAAGGCAACTCTAATAGATGTGCATGCATTTTCATGGTTTCAAATGGTTATACATATACTTGTATTTGAAAGCATAAATTCAAATATCATTTTCCATTCCTGCTGATAAATCCCCAAAATAATACACACTGTGCCTTTAAAATAAAAAAATCCAGATTATTTTCTGAAATATTCAAATATCAAAGATTTTTTAACATACACAAAAACTAAACTAAATGTATTTAGCATCAATCTTCTCTAAATACAGAAGAGAAAGGTTTTGTTATAAAAGCAATTTGGCAAAGTTGCGATTTGAGGATATGATTTAACACAGCAATATCAAAGTGATTTTTTTGTGCCTAATGTTGTTTTTAAGGAGGTTGGAGTTTCAAATATTCATTTTTATGTCAGTTAAGAAAATATTTAAGTCTATTTGTGCAGCCAGATGAGGGGATGAAGTACGAGCGGCCTAAGAAAACACACAGGGACAGTCAAAAAGAAAGCAGGAGGGCAGATTCGAGAGAGCTTTGACAACATGTCCTCAGTTAACTTTCATATTATTGTATTAAACATTAACCATAAAGGAATCTATGGATATTCATTCATGGTTGAGCTATGTATGTAAACACAGTGGTCTAAAACCAGCTTTTAATACAAGCCTCTGCATTTCACATGGGCAGCAGACTAAAGCTATAATTTGGAGATGGATGAGCGGAAAGAAAGGGCTTATACTGCAGGAGAATATTTGTAGTTGTATTTTTAAAACTTGGCCGATTGTTTCTGTAAAGTCTGACGCGGTCATTTATTTGTGAGCTATTGCGCAGTGAGCCAAGATAGCCGTTCAAATTTATTACCCCTCCACTAAACAAAACACAGCTACCACTGGTTGATGGTTATTTACAGTACAGAAACCTCCACACGCACACACACACACACAGTCATAAATGAGGACAGAGAACTTGATGTGATACTCAGGATTCACAGATGTGTGTTCAATCATCCTCCTCTACTTTCTTCTTAAAGTCAAATACTGTTCATTCTGCCAAAATCTTCTGTGTCATTCATTTTTTTATGCATATGGTTTCCCTGAGGAAGTCAAATACTTTAAATATTTTTTTAAACGATACCCTATATGTATAAGGGAAGGTGATTATTAGGGAAGGTCATACTATTTGAACAGGTAAACATGATGTGATGAAAAATAATATGTTTCATGATGCAGAGGTAATTTCAGTTCTGGCTGCATACAGTAAAAAAAAGAATAATAAAAAGCTGAAACGCATCATTTCTCCTTTAAATCTGAAATCTGAAAGAGTTCTGCAGAATAAAGGTAAACACACACACACACACTCATTCCGTTTCCTCCTACCTGTGAATCGCTTCCTCCCGCTGAGGTCATACACAGATGAAGGTCCGTGGTTGAACGACCTGGTTGAAGGCTGCAGAGTGGTGACCTCTGTGGTGGTGGTGGGAGGCGGCGGCGGCAGCATGGTGGTCGGGATGAAAAGCTCATCTAACGACAACACGTGTGTCAGTGAGCATATTGATTTAAAGACATATTCATGTTATTCAAATACTAATTCAATAAAATGTCTGACTGGTCCTTTGTGATCTAAAAGTGTTGAATAAGATGTTATTAATTAGATATGTGAGCTCACTTTGGAAAGACCCAACACCACGGCCGTATTGTTATGTAACAACCTGCTACCATAACTTTCCAAGTGAGGGCGGGGCCTTGAGGACAATGCTGACAAATGAGTGGCCGCAATTCAATTACATCCTTCCTCTTTCATCGCTGGTTCTCCCGCCTGTGCTGCACCAGTGGACCGAGGCGTTACATCATGGTCCTCACACATGCCACAAGCTCCGAGCCTTTGCAGGAAAATGCTAAGGAAAACATTGTGTTGCTAAACTCCCCCCAAAACACAAATACTACGCAGCTCACAAGCTATAGATTTACTGACAATCAAACTGAGGTCTTCGCCTGAGCGAGTGTTTCCACCATGGTTCATCTATGACATAACAAAGCACCGTTAAAAACAAGCAAGTCCATTACATCAAACCATAAGCCAGGGCATTCTCTTACACTTAGTAATGCAGTTCACATGCAGCCCCAGTCCAGTTTTTGGGGAGTAAGAGTGATTAAAAACAGCCAGGAAGGAAAATGTCCAAATTCCCGTTGATGAACCAGGACCAAGCCCAAACAAACACAGGAGAAACAAAGTGAAGACCACAGGCAAGGCGAAGGCGGGAGAGACGGAGAGAGCAAAACAAACATGTCCGTCCATGGGTAAACAAGACGGTGACCCAACAATGAGCATGCAGTGCAGTTTGAGTCCATCCGGCCCAGTGGCGGTAGGTCGGTCCCAAGCCAAACTCAGCCAATACCTTTCTTAAGAGCTAAAGCATCAGGCACCATGGTCTCTGAAACCATGTAGTCCATTTCCAATCCTGAGGATTCCTCTGTCAGAGAAGCAGAACAAGCTGGAGCATCAGTCTCACATGGTATGTACGTAAACATTTCTGTACTGGTAAACACATACCGACACCCACACAATCAAACTTAAAAGGTGCAGTGTGTAAGATTTCAGTCATTGTGGTCACTTCGAAAAATATTACAAAACAATTGCATCTGGACAATGTAATGAATTTATAATCACCTAAATGTTTTTTCCCCCCATAAATGAGCCTATTCATTTATATTTATATGATGAGCGGGCCCTCGCCCACGTGGGCCACCATGTTTTACTGTAGCCCAGAGTGGACATACTAAACTAATCTCCTGAGTTTGAATGACAATTGACGTCTACCAAAGGTTCTCCTACATGCTCAGAAGGGTGAAGGTGAGGTGATGGATATGACATGCAATTTCACCTCTAGATGTCACCAAATATTACACACTGCACCTTTAACAGAACACATATCAATGCGACTTCTCATACTTGACAAACTCTGGTTCAATAGCGATGCTACTTTCACCATATCAGACTTTGGGTTGTAACATGCATGCATCATTGTCACTAAATACTACATACTGTACCTTTAAACCCCTGGTGAGAGTGAGAATTGATTTGAATAATTTATAATTCCTCACGAATGTCTACTCTAAAATTGAACAAAAGTATAAGAGCAGTTATTGAGTTTATCACTGGTTCACATCAAGTATCTCTAATATCTTATGACTTGACTCACCTTCGGGATAACAGTCCAATATTCCCTCTGGGTCCAGCACTGGATATCCAAATTCATCTGTTTTAGCGAAGGTCCCTGGTGGACAGGTTGGGAATGGCATTGGGGTGGTAACCTCTGGGGTAGTGGGCACAGGTGTGGTGGTGGGAGCCATAGTGGTGGGAGCCATAGTGGTGGTAGTGGTGGTAGTGGTGGTGGTGGTGGTGGTGGTGGTGGTGGTTCTGGGTTTGACTGGAGTCCGACTGCGAGGCAGGTCCAAACCGAGCAAAGGTTTCCCTCCGACTGTGAGGAGCTTGTCTTTGGGGTTGACCACAGGCCGGCTGTCTCTGCCGTGGCCGAACAGAGCCATGCCCTCCTGGTTTAGCAGGGGACTGCCCAAGTGATCTGGTGTAGGGTGTGGACAGGTCAGGTGAAAAGGGGGTGGGGAATTAGATGAAGGTTATTTTCTGAAAATATTCTGTTTTCATTATAATTGGGGTTTGGCAAAAGTTTGGTATATCACCAAAAATAGTGCGTCCGTCCTCGCCGAGCACCACTCTCTTCGGTTTGCCACTGGAGTCCTGGAGGATTTGTCCATCCTGGTTCATAAGAATCCCCCTCTCCAAGTCTATCACCTAGATGGACAGAAGAAAATGTAATCAATGTAAATTTGATTTACAGTCTTTATGCCTTAGCTATGATCATTAAAGCTAGTTACCCATTTGCTTCCATCGGGTCCAGTGATGAACTTTTGACCAACAGCCTTATTGGTTCCATGGGAGGGAGAAGAATCCTTATCACCCGTTGTTGTGAGGTTGGGTCGGCCATTTTTACCTGCGGGATTGCATGATTAGTTTTCCGTTTACATATACTTTAACATTTTTCATGATCATCATCACTGCATTATATGTGTACTGTGATTGCAGGCAGCAATTCTCAATGTTATGCTTTTAAAAACTGATTTTACCATTTCCATTGGGTGCTCCTCCATTGACCGGCTTCCCTCTGGTGAAGGGATATCGAAACCTACCCCCCTGCCCCCTTAAGCTGTCTCGAGAGGACGACGAAGATGGTAACGTGGACTGGGAGTTGCCCCCGTTCACTTCACCTGTATTGCCGGCGTCAGATTCTCGATCTGGTGAGCTCTGTGCAGGTCTGATGGGAAACCTAGAACCACCACCAAACTGCCTATTGGCCAACAGAGGGGATCGAACCCTCCCGTTCAACCCTACACCTGGACGACGAAAACTTGGATTGACTGCAATCGATGAGCCTGTCCTGGTCCTGGAGGAGGTTTCTGTCGTATCCACGCTCTCGTTGTCCTCAGTGGTTTTGTGGGAGTCTGATGGAGGAGTCCTTTGGGTGGGTGTGGGCTCTACAACTTTATCATTTCTGTCATTGCCGTGTCTACTCTCCTCATCGTCATAGTCCTCATTACTGTTATCAACGTCATGACCTCTGCGGATAGGCTCCACCGAGTCTCTGTGTCCCCCTGAAGATGAGGTAGTTCTTGTGTTTGTACTTCTATCTGCTGAAGTCGGCTTCACTGAGCCCGTCTCGACCTCATGCTTCAGAGAGTCGTGGGCAGAAGGAGACCTCACATCCTCACTTGTCTCCTGTATTGTGGACACACCAGCTGCACCCGAGGCACCCGAGACCCTGGTGGGCGTCCCTCTCAGAATAGGTCTGCCGGCCCCTACAGAGGCCGAAGTCCTGGTCCAGGGGATCCTGCCGTCCTGTCTGGGAGATGACGTCCTGGACCCTCCATTGGATCTGCTCGGATATCGGTTTGCTAGCCATGGGAATCTTTTGAGCAGCAAGGGGCTGATTCTGGATCGAGACACCGCAGTTCTCTCCTCATCCTCTTTGGTAACTTCTGCATCTGTGTTTTCTGGTGAAGTCTGTGATCTGTGTGTGTGAGATGTCGACGGAGAGGAACCTGGTGGGGCTGCGGTGGACGGCTGTTGAGTGCTGCTCTGCGATTTGTCAGGATGATGCGCATCAGATGTTGTTTGGCTGTTGGACGCCCCTCCTGCAGCCGACTTTGATGTTTCATGGCTTTGGGTCCTGTCCGGTGATGTTACTGAGGGGCGTGCGTTTGATGTCGCTTGGTTTAGAGTTCTGCTTGGTAAACTCGACTGGGAGGTTATGGCGGGTTTGTAACCATTGGGCATTCGGGTCGAGTTTCCTCTAAACAAAACACCGGCTTGTCTTTGTCCGTAAACAATGCCGGGACGAGGCGAACTGAGACGCCCTCTGCCAACAGCTGGGGACTCTGACTCTTTCACCACTGGAATGGAAGGTTTGTTATATGTCATGCTGTCTTTGCTCTTCGGGTATGTAGTTGCTATGTAGTCTTTTCTGCTGGCAGCTGACTCTTGAGTATGTGAGGACGATGGCGAGGATGAGCGGGGCGAGGCGGATACTTTGGACATTGGTTTGTCATGGACCCTGATCTTAATGGGCCGTCTGGGTTGTGGTTTGGGAGGAGTAGGGAGGGGCTTAGTGGGTGACGGTGTTATAACTTTGAGGCTGGGGGTCTCGGTAGTGGGCGTTTCCTCAGCATAGTCCTCGTCATCCTCGAATTCAGGGGAGACATCGTTGTCTGGCTGTTTTGTGGTGGTTGTCTCCTTCACTGGCGGCGGTGTTGTGGGCACAGTCTTTTCCTCCTCCTCCTCATCCTGAGACTTTCCTCTGGAAGTTCCTCTGATTCCCGTGTTCCTCACCGAGCCCCTCACGGCAGAGAAGATGCTGTGATAGGAGCGCGACTTGGACAGCGGGCGGTCACGCCTATTCACAGGTGCGGCGGCTCGTGGCGGAGGGGTGGTGGTCGTCTCGTCTGGGGCTTCCGTTGTCAAGAGGTCGGCCTCCTCCAGGTCGGTGTCCTGTTCAGAGGGAATACGGCTTGTATGGAGGGATTCCTTGGTTTTTGATGAGGCACTGCTGCTGGCTGGCAGGGGACAAAGGTGTTATTAGTTTAGGATCATTCATTGTGTTAAATGACTAGAAAATAACAAAAAAGGGTGTTTACATCCTGGCATGGCGACACTGAATGTCTTGCTCTGTGGCCCCTGCCCTCTCCTGTTGGTGGCTCGAATCTTGAAGATGTACCGATCTCCAGGTGTGAGGCCGTCGACTGTGGCCGTGGTGGTGCTGCCACGGTAGGTGGTGCTTTTCATTCCAAATGGCTTCATGGCCGGAGCATAAGACAGGATGTACTCTGTTTGGATGGCAAAGAAAAACACGTGATTGGACCATTACAGAGGAAATGTCACTGTTACAAACATATGAGAAACTATTCAATCCAATCCAACTTTACTTATAAAGCATTTTAAAACAACCGTAAGGGTTGTTTTCTGTTGTGCAGAAAAATACATAAAATGCACAGCACCCATGCAGGATAAAATAGATATAGATATAAATAAAACAGCTTAGAAGACCTAAAACATGAATAAAGTAAAATAAAAGCAAAATACAAATCATACAGTTGGACAGAAGAAGCAGTAAGAACTATTAGAATTAAGATAAAATTACAGTAAAATCATTCAAATCAATCAAAATTATCCTGTACCAAATGCCAAAGTGAAAAGGTACGTTTTCAAAAATGATTTAAAAACAGGCGCTGAAGATGATTGTCTAATGTGGAGAGGCAGATCATTCCACAATGGTGGTGTCACCACACACAGTAAAAGCAAGGTGATAAATGCCCTGATACAGTACTTTCAATTCAACTGAAATCCTTAAAGTCTGACCTCTTATCCTGCCATTGGGCTCCTCAGGTGGATCCCATGTTGCTATGACAGCCGTTCCCTTCCCTCGCAGTGGCTTGACTTCAAAGTTCTCTGGTGGTCCAGATGGTGCTGGTGAGCGAGGAGAACAGGAGTAAATGGAAAAAGCAGTAGAGGGAGGAGCAGCGGGACAGAAACCAGCAGCAGCAGCGTGAGGAAATTGCCGCTTAAACCATACAAAAAGTGCACGGACGTATACGCATGTATATGTGCCAAGAGGCTTCAGCTAAAGAAGTATTACTGCCATACCTTGTCTTGGACCTGCTCCCCTAAGATCATGTAGAGAAGTGAAGGAACAGAGCTGAGCAGTAAAGTCTATATTTGTCGTGCGCACGAGTATGAAACCCGCAGTAATCACTACAAACCAGCAGCCAGAGCTACTATATGAAAATGGCAGTAATTGGTTGTGAATGTGATGAAGTGTTGTGGGAGGAAATCCGTCTGAAAGGGCAAACAGGCGCAGCTATGCAGGAATTCAATTCTGAAGAAATAACCGCCCTTTTCATCGTCTATGGAAAAAGCAGGCACTTGGCGCGGTGAGGGAACATCTATAAAAAGAAATTCACTTTCCATCAGCTGCAACGCAATCCTGCAAAAATCATGCCGCATAGGCAGACGGAGGTATGTACTTGACTCAGGGGTCCTCTGAAAGACAGAGACGCTCCACTTGCTGTGTTTTTCTCCCTGGGAGATTCGGACGGAGAACTCGTACATCCCATCAGCTGACAGGGTGTCGATCATCAGCCTCCTCTGGGTGCTCTCCTTGTACTCCCAGCGCGCGGACTCGCCTTTCTCCCTGAATCTGACCGAGTATGATCTGAGGGAAGAGAGGAAGAGCGAGGGAAGGGTTACTCTTCATTTGTCTGTCTCTTCCCGTTCCTGTTCATTGACACGTGCACTTCGAGGGATCTCACCTGGAGGCGCCGGGTGCAACCTTCCTCATCTCCACCGCCGGGTCAACCCAGGAGATGAGGACGGACTGAGGGGACATGACCCTGACACTGATGTCCCGTGCCTCATACTCTGGTGGCTCTGGTCAACACACACACACACACGCACACAGACACACACACACACACACAAAACAGAAGAACAAAGCTATGTACTCCAAAATACAACCAACATTAATTAACAATAACTTAAAGGTGCAGTGTCTAAGATTTCTGTCATTTTTAGTACAAAACAATGATATACTGACATTTTCATAATCACCTAAACGTATTATTCTTTTTGCTACCCTTAAAATGCTACTTTTATATTAGAAAGACAAACAAAAAAAATGGACGGATGGAGAACATCAAATACTACAGTCCTGTGAGTACCTGGTGTGGTTGTTTTGGTTGCACCTGCTCTGCTGGCCGATGCACTTTGGCCCATGGATTTCTGTGCCTGCAGTGACACCACATGAACGGACTCAGACGCTATGAATAAAAAGGGATACCAGGCACGGCCAGGGTTTACACTATGGACACTAAAGATAGTGCAAATAGTATTAAAAACATTTTTTTTTTTTACAGAGATGATACTTGAACTCTTTTAAATCCGAGTGTGAGATGTGGGTCCTCTTACCGAGTTTGTGCGCATTGCGGTTCCTCTGGTCTGACTGGGGCTTGGTGTGGTGCGGGTATCTCCTCTGCACCAGCGAGGTCCTTCGTCTTGGTATCACCCTCTCAGGCTGCCTGGGACCTGTAGAGGACTGAGGGGCCCTCCTCTGGGTCCGGGTGTGAGGGACGCCCGCCGGACGAGTCGTCCTGTCCACCCTGGTGGCTCGTCTGAAAGATGGCTGGCTCCTTGGCGGAGCGTGTGGGAACCGGAGTGGACCTGACGATGGAGAAGAGCAGTTTAATCCTAGTTCATCCTCTTGGCTGGACTGACACTGAGTGTAGGCTTTAGTGACATCTGGTGGTGAATGTACATGCCGCAGCCGAATACCCCTAACCTTTCCTCTTTCATTCTGAGCTACTGTAAAAACATGGGAGATCCAAAATGGCGGCCTTTGTAGAGAGCAATCCTCTCCTGATGTAAATGCTAAGGGAAATTCATACATTCAAGTGATTGTACACTATCATATTTTCCATTTCTGCAATAAAAAATAGAGAATTCCACTCAAATCGCACACACTGGACCTTTAATTCACACTGCACAGCAATAAATACATGCAAATCTCACCCGGCTGTAAACATCTACTTGTCGTAAAAAAGCACCATGCCTCCAGTTGTCTCATCATCATCATGGACAACATCACAGACACTAGGCTCAGCAGCCATGATGGTCTCCTGTCATCAGGTTGCAGAGCTGCCGAGTGATAATCATGTCCTGTCTTTCTTCTTCTCCTTCCATCTACTTTTCATTACGGGTGAATTGCCCTGTTTCCCATTAAGAGCGCTACAAGCAAAGCTGCTGTAACTAAGTGGATGGGTAATTAGCTGACGCTTGTTTCTACTATGACATAATGTTGGGTGCAAAACAAAGGAAAGGCAAAAAAATATTGCATTAAGGGACATGGCGGTCTCCCAGGAGCTCAGGGGTGGCTTGTTTTGAATGTGTCTTTATTCCATGTCTTTACATCTGTCTCCGTCCCTCACAGTGTCCTGCCAACACAGCTGCATCGTTTGGATCATGAGAGCTGTGACTGTTTGTTTGGTAACGCACCAACTCCCCGTTGTATCTTGTTTTTCCTCTCAACCTTTTCACAATCCTTTCTCTTTTTGTGTCTTTATCTCTTCCTTGTATCTTTATCTATAGATGTTTTCTGAATCTACATGATTAATCATTTTCCCATCAATTCAAAATCTCATCTGCTAATGTGTGGACCTTTAATATGTATTGGTTTCTTGAGTCAAAATGTCATTTAAGGATAATTGGAGAACTCTATATGCCATTTTTCTCAGTTTGAGTTTCTTTACACAAATTGCAGAAAATACCTTAACACTACATTTACTATTTGATTGTTGGTGTGTTGATGATGCTGGAAGAACAGTTATCTCAGTGTAGTAGTGATAAGCTTAAAGGTACAGTTCAAATAAGTTCTTCTAGTGGTGCTATTGTACGTTAAAGCTGAGTACCTCACCTCACCCCTTGCTTCCCAGCACGTATCAGTGCATTTGGCAGCATTCAGTTAGGTTGTTTGGTTTGTTCATTCTTGGCTACTTTAAAAACATGGTGGTGCAACATGATGGCTGCCACAGTGAGGACCTATCGGAGGAGGAGGAGGAGGAGGAGGAGGAGGAGGATTCAAATAGAAAGCCTAGGTTTATGAAAACAAATAAAGCAATCACATAAAATGGCTTATTTTACCCTCTATTTCTTTCTTTTACATTGTTCATAGTCATATTTATGTCAAGAATTGCCAACACAAAACTGATGACTGATTCGATTATGTGTGCGTGATAGCTCTAACTTCACATGGATCCATTCGGTTTTAATCAACTGTCTTCTCCTATTCCCCTTATTTTCCTCCTCCTCTCTTTCTTTCTTTCTTTCTTTCTCTGGAAAAGTGTCACAGCACATAGTTTGGCCCTGGGTCCTTGCGCCGCCCGCGGACCACTAAACCATGGACTCCACCAGGCCCTCAGTGCCAGATCCCTTCTGTCTGTCTTTTCCTGGAAGCTCAGTGGTCCGCAGAGCTGCGAGGTCGATCTCCAGACAGAGACGAATACCAACTGCTGCAGCAGAGACGGACGGACGGACGGAGAGAGAGACAGACCACCTCTGTGTGTCCACACTGTCTTCTAACTCGTACCTGCGCAACATCAAGCATCTATCCGGAAGCTTCTGAATCTTAACTTGGTCAATATGAATTGGTTCAGGCTCAGTTTCCTCTAAGAGCAACACAAACAACCCTCAGTGTCAGAGTTTTCCTGGAGGCAGAAATAAGTCATTAGTCCTCAACTTCACTAGACATTAGCTCACTAATGTCAAGGATACGACTCCAACGAAAACACGAACACTAATGGAAATATCTTCTGAATGATGAAAATGAGTTGAGATCGTGTTAACTAAAAATAAAGATCAGGACAACTGAGCCTACTTCCAAATCTGCCCGGAAACAGACGGATGAAAACCATAATTATTGACCTCAGCCTGTCCTCTCTGTGCCTACACTCATAATAAACATATCTATTTTAGATTGAAAAGCTCAAATAACTTTAATATATTTTCATTTCACACACTGATGAATTAGTTTGAGAGTTAACTTAATGCTATGGATGTCCTAAAATATACACAGTAGGCGTCTGTGTGTCCACCAAGGTGTATCATTAGGGTTAAGTGGAGGAAGTGTTGAAAAGTGGAATATATCAAAGTAAAAGACGGTGTAAACAACCTTGTATCCACACTGAATATTAATGGGTAATTCTCTGACCTATATCTTATGATTTCACAGAGTTTTATGGCAATTTGTGTTGTGATTTTTAAGAAAACGTGTTCATAAACTAACAAAAAAATAAGCAAAAAGGGGTGAAAACATCACCTCCTTAGCAGAGGTAAATCGTTGAATCAAGGTGAGGGTTGGGATGATGATGCAATCAGGTCATTTATGCCGGATAAGAGCAACTGTCCTCTCTTTATTTCCTCTCATTTTAGTCTACTGAAAACAGTGACAGCCTAATCGGTGATAATTCATGGTGTGGACACCATTAAAGAACATGTGCAAGAAAAACATACCTGACTAAAGAGAGGGGAAAGCATGAGTCACACAGCAGTGAGTATTGTGTTCCTCACTGCTCTATAGGAACTGAACGAGTGAGGGAACGATGCAGAACCAGACTGTCGCCCCGAGACACAGCACCGTTAATCATCAAGCGTTAGATCAGGCCGTTTCTTTTCATATTCACGGTGACGGCAGATCGTTTCAGCAGAAGCGCTTCTTGTGGATTTAACCTGATAGTTTTGCATGTACGGATCTGAAGTGAGACCC
>JAFBJT010104201.1:0-12424 GCA_016785325.1 Chascanopsetta lugubris
TGATATAAGATATGTCTCAATTCAGGGGCTGCATCCTTTGGAGGTTGCAGGTGAAGACGATTTGCATCACAGTGATACAACACTTTCGCCCTATTTCGAAGATTCTTTCAGATGTGGCAGCCTAAATAATACTCCCATCAAAGACAATAGGTATATTTATCTTAGGCCAGCCAATCCCAAAATTAACTCCATTTCAGTTACTGACTATTGATTAGATAATGGTGCAAGCAGGCAAGAGGATGCTGATTCACACACACATTCACATTAAAAAATTTTCTGGTCCACCTGTAGCACCGTTGTAAGCTGACAGCAGTGAGAGTTACATCAGATTAAGTCTTTTCTACGGAGGTAGCCATGTTCCTACACTCGTCCAGAGAAGACAAACTTGGCATCTTTTGTTTTGAAGATGATTAAAGGAAACCATAGGTTCTCCTACATGCTAGAAAGTGAAAGGTGAGATGAAGGATTTTCAGCTGCAACATGTGCACACTGTGCCTTTAACCGAGTATTGAGAATCAGAACTATTAACACTGTTGTTAATACATGATTGAAACACCTTGGTGTTTCTCCTCCCTATAGCACACGTTCCTCAGCTCAGTGTGAGAGAACTAAATTGTGTTTCAGTGTGTAATGAAGAGTGATACTGCTCTGGCAAACTCCAGACTCACGTCCACTCAGGGCTCGACTGAGCTGCTCCATCTTCTCTTTAGCCGTCTTCAACAAACGCTGCTCCAGCTATGGTGAAGAAGACAGAAGAAAAGTATTTTTGGATTAAAATGTCTCTAAAATGAGAACTGTCGGACTAAACAATGAAGAGAGCGACTGCGACTTGCGCACGAATTGGACTGCTGCATAACAGAGCGTGTGTCTTTGTGTGTGCACGGATAGAACATTTAAAAATTCACTTCTTCAAAGAGCACATATTAGAGGTCAATTTACCCGTCGTATTAACTTCTCTTTGACATTATACATAGAGCAAATTAGGCATCACATCATTGGTCAGTAATAATCAGAGTTATTTACCTGATAGCTGTGCTCATGGTTCTTGAAACGTGTGTAGTAGTGCATAAAACGGTCAAGTTCCTGAAAGCTCTTGTGTTTCTTCTCTGCCTGCAAAAACAAGATCAAACACCCGTCACAGCCGATAAACTCCTGAATGTGCTGTTCCCACTCACAATGGAGTGTGTCAATAGAGTCTAAATAGGTGAGCGGTGCCACAAGCAGAAGTCAGTACTAGTGACTGGGAGGTACGCTGGTGCAGACTGAGAATGAACTTCTCTTCAACCTTGGATAAAGGTAAAGTGAGACAGACATGTGTGTGAATTCAAGTTCCACATAATTCATTAGTGTCATGTACATGTACAAGTCTTGGTATTTTTCGTATATTTATGTTTGTCTGCACATCTATAGGTAGAAAAACATTCGGACTGATGTCTTAGTTGAACTACCAACCAAAAGGCTTCACCATAAAGTCAAGTTTATGCATCTTTAAAATATGAATCGAGGCTGAGCTGTTTGACAATCATACTAAACTATATATGTGGGGGGAACGGTGCTCACGCTTATTCTGCTGTGCAACGATAAGGTTGTGGGGCAAAATCTTAATGTCAAATCAGTTTTTAACGACTCTTTCATTTTGCTTTAGTAGTCCATTACTCCTAAGAGTGCTTAAAGGATATTCTGGTAATCTACATGCCTTACAAATGCATTAATGCTGCACATTAAAAAAATGCTTGGATTCATGTAATTTTGTGTCCCCCGAGGGACTACTGATATAAGTTTGTATGAGTATCAACTGAAGTTGGGAAGAAAGGTGTTAAGCATTTCGAGCCTGCTTTAATCTCTGCTATGGCCTCTAGGCAAGATTGCCCTCTGCCAGCATAACGCATCAGATAGCCAGACAGATATTGAAAAGTGAAGTTACATCATTGGTGATGTAGTGGTGCCAGACTGTGTAGATAAAAAAAAAAAGACAACCACTCCATTTATTTATTGCTTTGAGTGATTTTCTTTCAATTGTGAGTTTGACAATAGAGAGGTATTAAACTAAACGGCTCTGTTTGATGCGTGGATGTGATTTAAAACCAGCTCTTCCCCCTCCACTGTATTTCCAGTGTCACTGCTGTTGCACAATGCAACAGGGTATCCACAGTAACAGCTGTCACAACTCAACTCTTTTTCAGTTACTACTGTCACATGATACTTTGAGAGGACAGTTATCGAGGCCAAAGCACACGATGAATGTGATCATCAACAAAAGCCATCGTATCCACATTACTTCAGGATCAGACTGTGTGTGTGTGTGTGAGAGTGTGTGTGTGTGTGTGTGTGTGTGTGTGTGTGTGCGTGTGCTCGGCCTACATCTTCAGTCATCTCCTTCGATTGTTCCTCCACCTGCTGGATGACCTCATAGCGAGTGCAGCGATAGTAGCCTCCTGTGGATGAGCTGTGTTTTTTCCACTCCTCCAGACAGATCCAGCAGAAGTCGTACTTACACTATAAGTTTAGAATGAAGATATGGTATAGAATCACATTTATTCACAATTACTCAACTGAACGTAACACAACATAACATACAATACTTTAACTTCCTCACTACGTTAATCCTTAATTCAAAATTGTTGTGGGGGCCCGGACTGAAAGCTCTGGCAGGCCGGATATGGCCTGTGGGCCGCCAGTTAAACTTCACTACCATGGAACAACAAAACCCTGAAGCCACTCAGATTCACTGGCTATTTGGGTGTAGAGTGGTTTCTCACCACTCTTTAATATTTAATATTTAATAACAAATACTTGCATGTCAGATTCAGGCCAGCAGATCGAGCAACTCACATGATCTTCTGACCCAAGATGTTCCCGTCAGGGAGCATTTCATTCTGTTTCCACCAATCTTATCTCTTTGGTCAAAAATAAAATGGATGCCTGCCTTGTATAAACAAAGGTCCATGAGAGGACACCAAACCTGGTCCCTTGAATTGGGGGTGAGAAGAAACGGCCACATCACAGCACGAGAGAATGAGATGGAAGGACAATCGCTCTGTCATATAACCAAATTCCCAAGGGTCCACTTATAAGACTTGTATCCCTGTGAAACTTTAACTCAATAAATGTGAATTTACTAGAAATCTATGTCTAAAAGGCTCATAAGTTATATATAATTAACCACCATCTCCTAAGCGATAAATTGGGAGTCTATGAACTATGTTCTAGGACCAGAGGAAACCAAAATACCAATTACAGATTATTTACCCATATTTTATAATGGAGCCACAGTGCCATCTATGGTCCAACCAAACGAGAATGACTGAACTTTGTTCAGAAATCCTGTTCAAGTAATATTTGGTTTTATTCTCTAAATGTCATCAGCTTCCTTAAGCTAGGTTAGGTCAAGAGTTATTATCCCTGTAATGTTGTCATTTAAGGAATAGTCAGTAATGTCTGTGTAACGTCTGAATTTGTATATCATTGCTGCATGCATGAAATCATGTTAACTAATGTGAGGTTTTGGTCATATACAATTACCATGATATTTGTATAGGTAATGAATTATTACTAATGTTAATTCCCATATTTGATGGTCATGTCGGAGGGAATATGCAAACTTCTTTCAGTTGTTTGATCAGAAGTAATCAAAGTGAATTTGCTGACATAGATTTTGTAATGACACCTCTTCCTGGCACCGCCCAGACAGGATATCAGGATGTATGACTGTAACCTAAGATGTTTGTTGAGCAGTCCCTAAGACAAGCACAGGACAGAGACAAAGAACCAGGGAAGAAAAACAGAGGACAAAGGAAAACACAGAAGAACAACAGAAGAAGAGATCAGAATGAAGGAAGAGGAGAGGATGTAAAAGAATATGAAAAGAGAAACATCTCGTGAACTTTTGATTTGGACACGGGTTAACATGATAAGCATTAGCAGTTAAGTCTCTTATTTTTTTACATCAAGCTTTACTTTTCACATGTTTTTCCCATTAATACTTTAACTTGCTTACATTTTCATTCAGTACTGAATGTCCCAAGCCAACCCGAACACAACAACACCATTGTGTTTCGCACTCTTTTACTTTTACGAAGTAAACATTAAGCCGCTCAGAGCTGAGTGTGACCTCGGCCCAGCAGCGACAAGCTGAACGCGAGAATCTCCGACATGCCATGCCCAGGGCCTTCCTGACCCCGGACATCATCCAACTGAGACCGGAAGAACCACGCTGTTGCCGGGCAATCGACTGTGCCCGAGGGAATCCCACTGGACTCGGTGTCAAAGAGTCGGCGTTCACCTCTCTGGTTCCAGCCCTGTCTACATCTCACATCCGCATGATAAGTAATCAGCTACCAACTAAACTGCCTCCGTCTGTGTTGATGTCTGTAAACTCTGAGGCACACTGATAACAGTGTATCTCAGATCAATCTTATTCAAAGATCAATGCACATATTTCCTTCCACCATTACCAAAAGCCATTCATATGAATGGCATTAGTAGTTGGTTGGTGGTGTTACTTTAGCAGAATGTTTGTATATTTCACTTTAATCATTCCATCACACACATACCTCCATACCTTATTTAACCTTAGATAAATATTACATTTATTGAGTACTACACTGTTGCATATTTGACAGAGAACTACTGAATAGAGAATTCAAGACTTGCACAGAGAATGTGGACTTATTTAGTGATTTAAATTTCTAAATTTGCTCCATTCGGAGCAGGTGCCCCAATTTTAAACGAGTGCAAATCCCTCTTTAACGCTACACATTATTATGGTGGCCCAGCGTGAGGCTACAAATTGAGCGTGATGCATTATTAGCAAACGAGACATAAATGATAGACAAGTTAGCAAACGAGACACAAACCCGAGAGGTTGAGGCCTCTTCTTTCTTGGAAACACTCTACACACACACTTAAGACAAATCTATACAAAGTGGGAAAAAAGGAGGGGGCATGGAGGAAAAGGACACACACACTTAGACAGCATGTGAAATAAAGAGACTTAAGATAAAGAAGTGTGAGACTACGCTGGTGGAAAGGAAACGGCAGCAAAAAAAAGGAAAAAGAGATGTTCCTTGGCAACAGCGAGTCCTGGATTTCCAAGCAACAGGGTTAAAGCCATTTCTTACCAGATAATAACAGGTCAAGAGGCTAAGCCCTCTGCGGCCTTTCTGCCCGTGGAAGCTGCCCCAGATCTCCAAAACCAATCTCCATCACTAGTCAGCCTCTTTAACCAGGACGGGACAGTGACAGGGCTGTCACACAGACAGAAGGGGTCTGCGTGTGTGACTGCACTGGGCTGTTTCGCGGCCTGCCCTCCAGCCACAGTGTTTGTTACAGGGACACACAGTCGAACATCATGACTGTGTGACTATCAGTCTCGCCCTGTCAGCCTCCGACTCTCAGCAAGTGTCTTTTTATCACCTCTGTGTACGCTCCGTTGTCCGTCGCAGTCAGATAGAAACTCCTGACTAAGTACAAGGCTTAGACATTCCCTGGCTGTTTGATGGATTATTTGTGAGCATGAAAGTATCATAAGCCAAAGCTTGTAAAGACAACTTTTTAAAAAACATTGCAAAATGTAAAACTTGACAAATAGTGGCTTAAATGTGATAAGACACTTTTTTTTTTTACCATCACAGCTATGCTACAATACCACTGCTGTAGTTAGCACAAGATACTGTCTGAGTTTGCTCTTTTCTTTAGAATAATATTAGCGCAGGCCCACAATAATTTCAGAGGGTCACCAGGACCATAAGAGATGATGATGAATATAGTGACAAGGACTAATGTGTTTGCCTTTGAAATAAACACTGCTATGTTTTATGATGATTCTACTTCAGGGTGTTTACAGTGTGTCTCAATACACAAACTTCATTTTCCACTTAATTGCTTGTTTACACTGAGGATAAAATGTTGCCAACAAATACTTGCCTGTATCTCTATAACACTTAAGCGTTTCCCATGACATGTTACGTCATATGCAACCGCTTATCCACAGAGCCGGGTCGCAGGGTAATTCTACCAGAGCATATTGGGCCGTGGGGGTATCAGTGTCGTGAAACCATTTGTTTGAGACTCTATTTCTCTGCCTCTATTTCCTCCGCTCAACGCTTGCTTGAGTTTCACAGTGAGGCAATGAAAGCAAACCGCCAAGAAGTGACGCGGGACAACACCCCAAAGTGACTTCTGACACATTTTACAGTAAATACAGCCAGTGTCTTCCAAATAGAAGTCAAACAGCCTTAAATAGGCAACCAAATTAGTCGGAAATACCTTATTTGTAAGACAGTAAAAAAATCTGTTAATGTGTTTGAAAAGTTATATACCACCAACGATGAACTGAAGACTACATTAGGTTTTCCTACAGTTTGGAATGGAAGAGAGAAGTCGGGGTGTTAAGTTGCAATATGCAACTTCATTACAAGATGACACTATATCCTAAGCACTGACCTTTACACAGCAGTAGATGGTATAAAATGCATAGTTAACATTAACTGTTAATTCATACATTTTCCACAATAAGAGAACAATCTATTTATTAGCAGTTGGGAAAGAATTAGCTGGAATTGCCTGTGAGATAAAATAGGTAATTATGTGCTGCATTAGTAAGACATATGTGACATTTCCAAGACAGAACTGACCTTAGCACACTGCATGTGGTTGCAACCCTCATTTTTCTGAATTGGAGACTTGCAGTTGGCACAGGGCTTTGAGTTAGTGAGCAGCCATAAGCAGTTGGCGGCGTCCTCATAGGCTTCGCTCACACCAGCCACTGGAAGAGGAGGAGGGAGAGGTAAACAGAACAAATAATGGCATGATGAGACAGAATGGGAATGGCTATTAACCACGGCATCTAAACAGACTGCTGCATTGAGTGGGAAACTGTCCTGACTGACTAATGTGGATTGCTTATACATTTTGCTAATATCTCCCAAGATGCTCATGCAACCCCCGCCCCCCGCCCCGCTCTCAAAGAGAATAATTGGCAATTATCAAAGCACCTCGGACGTGCTCTTTGAAATGCAGAGATAAAACAGAATCCAAAGAAAGTGGAGGGGATGATGGTCACAAAACAAAAGAACTGCTTTTATCTTCTTGCTTGGCATCTGAACAAGTGGCACTTGGAAGCTACATGGACCATCTTAAAATATGTATTAGCTTACTTGCAGGCCAATTACTGCTTCTAAACATGGCATACTTTCAACAAGTAAGTTGTTCATTTTAATTAATAACTTATCATTAGCATGCTGAATTTTAATTGGCTTAGCATTAAACAGTTTGTAATTAACATGGTTCAGTTCCAGAAATTTTTAATCCGAATGTACCACTTAACTGCAACCCAAAAGTATTGCAGAGGAGAACTAATGGGAACGGATAATCATCTCAACTTATTGGACTTTTATCACTAATGGCAGTGTTTACAAACACACTCTCAGAAAACTTCATCTATCTTTGCAGCAAGACGTCCCCCTTTTGGGGTGATTCCGGAAAGTTAGTTTTCTAGACACTCAGCAAAGAAAAGACAGAAACGTTTACGTTAATTGAGGTGATGTGGTTGATCCTGTTGTTAGGAACGATGCACCTTTTATGATTAAAACTGGTTCATCTGAATAAAAAAATAGCTTTGGGATAACAGACAAAGAATGATAATAATAGCAGACATAAATGCTGATGACCATTATTAGATATATTTGCTACACCTCTGGTTCCCTTGTCACGAAGTCAACAAGTTTTTTGATCAGCTTTACTGTTCAAGGCCTAACACAGGCTCTGTGCTTAACAAAAGACCGCCAGACGTTTGTGATGAAAACATAAATCACATGGAAGATAGTCCACAGGCTACACCCTGTAGGGGCTGTTACAGCATAACACTCTCATGGTGACAATGAACTCCTGCCACAGTGATGTAATTAGGTAATTGGTCTTACAGTTTTCATTCATTTCTATGATTGCATGGCAGTCTATAAATCTGCTGTAAACCAGCAAACATTAGTGAAAGTGAGTTAAAGAGACAGGAAATACAATCCAACCAAACACAGTCACAATGTTTACCATGACCTCAATTAGCAGACAAGCAAAAAAACACTTTAACCCGCGGTTTGTTCGAGTGTAAACTGGGGGGAAATGTCAGAGTAGAATACAGCTCAGCAGATTAACGTCTTATTCCCTCTCGTTGTCTGTGCCAGTGAGGAGTGCAGAAAACTGTGGTATGTGTTGCAGTGCAACAGCGAGAAGGGAAAGTGCAGCATCTAAATAGGATTCTTCATACTCACAGGTTATAATACTTACAGCTGAGGGCAATTTTATCTTAAATAACTTAATAATACCATTCCTCCTCAGCCTGCAAAACCCTCAAGCCCCTGAAAAGTCTTCCCCACAGGAGATCTCTAAAAGTGCCCTTATTACACATTACAGGGTCTTTTCATGGTGTTTCGGTGAGCGTGAACAATCTGCTGAGGTAAAAAGACCAAGGTCTTTCCAACTCGCATAGTTACAGGAAAACGATAAAGAAAAGAAAAAGAAATCGCTCTCTATCAGCTATATGAGCCTTAAGTGTGGTGGTGTCTTTCTGTCTGTCAGTTCTCTTATTGTTCTCCTGTACTAGTGGTAAACCGAATTAGCCACAGCATTTCAACAACTAATATTACATATCTAAAATTGTGTGGCTTGCTGTGTTTGTTTGTGTACATAACAAGTCTTACTGGTGTCATGGTGCAGGAGAGGAGAGGCCAACTTTTACACCAATGAAACCACAATAATCATTTTGTCAGTACTCACACTCTCCAGGCTGCATCTCGGTGACTTTCTGTAGCCACATTTTCCAGATGTCACAGTCACATGGCTCGTGAGCCTCACCTTGACACTCCCTGCAATACACACGGGGAAGGGTGAGAGCTGGAACTGAAATGATGAAAACATGGGAGTTCTTTATAATGGGTGATCCTCTGATAAATGATGCAACCCGGAACCACATAGTGCCCTTAGATATATGTCAAATGTGCCACTCAACATCAGCTTGCCATCTGCTTTTCAACTGAATTCCTTCCTCGTGTCAAGAGAACTATAAAAGGCGGACCTGCGCCACATCTAGTTTCGTAACCATATGTCATGTCAACTGAATGTTTGAGTGAATCTGACAAGTGAAATCGATGGCAACCTTGAGGTGCAGTGAGCTATGTTGTATTAAGCAGTGAGGTTGAGGTTGTGACATGACAGTGAGGGGAGAAGTGACAGTGTTTTTTGGGAACCTGTGACAGAGAGTGGATGACTACACAACAATTAGACACTAGAACAGTACATGCAGGGAAATAGAATGTGTGGCTATAAATATCTGAGAAAAATAATATGGATGGAAATATTAATATAAACAAACACAATCATTCCATATATGTTGGAGATTGCCTCTAACGCCACACATATGTATATCAAATCTTTTCCACATTTTATTTTGGAAAATTGCAAATATACACTATGTTGACAACAATCTTTAACCTCCTAAATGTGAGGAATACCTCAACTGTCCAGAGACAGTCAGGCATCTGCCCTGATCATGAGCAGTGCATGTTTCCTACCAAAGTGTTTGTTTCTGATTCGTTCTGCTCGGAACCATTACAATTCTGTTCTCAGATGACAAAAAGCTTTTACTCATACTCACAGGTTCCTTTAACGTTTGAAAAACGTCAAGCAGACTGTTAAACACCTTTTACTCAGAGACGGCTTTCACCAGCCACTCTATCATTTAGAAATGATCGATGAAATGCTGTTTTTAAAGGGAAACGGTTTACACGTAGAGCTTCACGGCTCTTTGTTGAAGAGGCTGCTGTCGGCTCTCTGAAAATGTCCATTCTTTCCTCTTTACTCGGCCTGACTCTCAGGAAAGTCTGAGGGATATCAGTTTTTGTCTCGATCATACTGACAAGGCACTTCAGAACATAAATAATTTTGACAGTGAAAATCAATCAAAAGATCATGTGCAATAAAGATGGATAGTAGATTGACTAGTTCTAACACATCTATCTGTTTTGAATCCCCTTCATTACTATTGCATGACAAACCTTGAGAAAAACAGAATTTGTTGAAACTAAAAATGGACAAAAATGCAAATAAAAAAATACAAGATATGTCACTTTACTGACCAGCAGAAAAGATGACCTTTGCCACAGTCTACTGCAGGAGCGCGAAGAAGAGGGAAAGAAAGCGGGTCTGAAGAGGAGGCCCCTGGACCCTGAGTGTTCAATCGCACAGCTCTCTCACATCCTGCCACAGGACACCAACGGATCGCTGGGTTGTTCTCCACAAATGCCTGTAACAGCACAAGCAAAGACGGTGATGAATGAATTATGGAGTTCATCTTTAGGATGTGTATCTTTTGACAGTTTGGAAAGAAAGTTACAGGTGAAAGTTATAATTGTGGTAAAACCAAGCTCTACCAAAGTGCCACTAAGTGACAATGTTATTTCAACAGTCTGTGGGGACTAATCAGTTGAAGTTTAAGAAATCTCTTCATTCTGGGCAAACATGTGTTGTTTCATCTGGTTTACCTTGATGTCAAAGTGCAGGTAGCGTCTGTCCATCTCTCTCGACACCACACTCTCAATGACTTCCACTGGCACGAGCTGGTAGCAGTCAAAGGCAGGGCAAAAGATGTTATGGGCTTCACCCTCTTGGATCTTTAGATTTAGAAATCTGAGAGACAATATATGCACTGCAGTCAGCAAGGGAATGCTGATATCTCAAATGAACTGTGCATATTACAGCTTGAATGCAAGAAAGGATTAAAAGCTAAAGAAATGAGACTTTGGTGAATTTCCTCTCTTGTGCTCCCCAATAGCTCATCGCTTGACAAAATAAACCCTCACATACATATGTACACACACTCGCCTGCGATGCAGCCCATTCTCCTGGGTGAGTGGATGTATTATATGAAGATGAGACATGTTTGTGTATCGGTAGGGAGCAGGGAGAGCACGGGAGAGAGTGAAAGAAGTGAGGTGCAAAAGCGATTTTATACATGTTGAGTTCAGGAGCATTTTTACAGAGAAAATGGGAACAACAAACAGGTTTGGAAAAGAAACAGCAGTGGATGCATCAGCTCCTGGACAAACGGTAGTGATCTGTTGAATACGCAGCAAGATGTGTCCCATCGAAGAAAGCAGAGGGTGCCACAAATTTGTTTCACTACTTTAAAATCCATCCACCAGAAGACGGTGCAAACACCCATTTTTGATGCAAACGGTCGCAATATTTGTTTTAGAATCATACATTTTGCAATAATAATAATAACAATGATCGTTATCATTACAGTGTTTCCCCTTGGATTAAAGCGCTGAGGGGGCACACGCAGGGCAGATGGACACCGACGCAAACAGGTGCAGTGTGTACGATTTGTAAACATCTAGAGGTGACGTTAACTTGACCCCAAAGGGGGGGCAGGGGTTGTTTGGGGGGGGGGGGCACGGCACTCCCATAATATAATGGCAGAGGAAACGCTGTAATATTAGTTAGTAAAAGTAAAATAATCATACGTGAGATTTTTCTGCCACACATGTAACCAGGGAGAAAATTAAGGCCTTCTTGTGCAACACACTATATACCAAATATTTTAGAAATATATGACAAAGGATTAGATATATGGATCACATTGCGCATTATGAGAGAAAAGAAATACTATCTCTTAGACTAATGGGTGCATCAACTAACCTGATTCTGGCTTGTCCATTGTGTTGTGCAGCACGGAACTTTATATTATTTTAGGTAAATGGTTCTGAGGGCAATGTTAAATGTTATGGACATGTAGGGCATCACAATTTAGGGCATTCAAAGCCAATCCATAGAAGTTGCAAGCCAAACCAAAATATAGCATACCCTTCCCAGCATGCTCTGCAGAACTCGTGGCCACAGGACATATCAACAGGTTCTTCAAAGACAGAGATGGATGATATGCAGATACCACACTGTAAAACAAAAAAAAGAATGCTTATTGCATGAGGTCCAGCTATATAAATGAAACTACGGACACAATCATTACTTCGTTAATATTTTTGATACAAAATCTCTACACATTCATTTACATCGCACTTTGAATGAAAACCAAGGTTTTCCCGGAAATTGTGCCATGAGAAAATAGTCTGATTTGCGAATGAGTGTACGGATCTGGTTGACCAAGATTTTAAATAAGAATACGATTCGGTAGTTAAAATCTGGTTTCAATAAAATACTCACACCAGCAGTCACTGATACAGTAAAAAAAAAAAAAAACAGGAAACAAATGCACTTCAATGCCAAGATAAAGAACACTTTTCAGGTTGTTTACTTATATTACTATTGTGTTATCAGATACATTTATTTTCACTCTAACAGACGCTGGAGAAACTGACAGCAATTGAGGACACACACACACACACACACACACACACACACACACACACAC
>JAFBJT010104211.1:0-50938 GCA_016785325.1 Chascanopsetta lugubris
CAGGCAGTCACATTCAGTGCCTGTCATGCTGAGTTGACAGTGCGTTTACTAACCAAAATAAAAAGGTGCATCCAGTGATCAAAACCCTGGAGATGAAAGGAACCTAAAGAGGCTCTGATACTCAAACATGCTAGAACGAGCCGTCCTCTTTTTGTCATTTTGTAGAGTGAATGGAGTGCGATGTGACATTTTCGAAATTCAACGATGTCTTTTTCTTTTCTTTTTTTTTTTTTACGAGAAAGATGACATCTTCAACATGATCCCGTTCTCGGGTTATCAACTGGTCAAAGTGTGAATTATTCTAGAAGTCTATTTTTAGTTCACGAGTCTTTGGCTTGACACACAGATCTGTCACAAGCGCTCTACACTGATGTAGATTCTCGTTAAGCAGCCTCCTGATCTCCGCGCTATATGATGATGATAGCGAGGCTCTGTCAGCGTCAGGCGGGTGTTGAGACGCTGTACCTGTCACTGTAACAGGCTGGGTTTTGCCCATGGAGCTGGCAGGCTCCAGAAGCTTCGCTCCCCTCCCCTGGCTCCCTGCTGGGCGAGAGTCCCGGGGCCTGTGCTCATTGAGGCCGAATGACTCACAATTACCGCGGTGACGGAGTCTGCAGCCGCCCCCTGTCCTCTGCAGTCGTTTCACTTAGCGCCCGTGACAAATGACAGAATCACCACAAACCCTCCGCCCCCTCGCTAAGACCCGATCGCCCATCGCATACAGTTTGCCGTAAGGCCGGGAAACGTCCTGCCGAGCTTCATGGAACAACATGCACTTAGTCTGAGAAGGAAGCAGTGAGTTACACAGGCTTAGAAAAAGAGTCCAGTTACTAATTCGAAGGTTGGCAGTTTGATGCCTTTTTCCTCATTGTCTATAGGCAAGACACTAAACCCAAAACTGCCTCCGTCAGCAATTTAAAAACACAAAGCTTTGATATTACCTGAGGACTATTGGGATATACTTTTTGACAATGATCACTGAAACGGTTGTGTGCTTTAAAAGGTGCAATGTGTAGGATTAAGTAAAGATTCCTCTTGCAGCTGCATACCCCTTATCTTACCTTACCCTTAAAGGTGCAGTGTGTGAGATTTCAGTCATTTTTGTCACTTCTAAAAATATTACAAAAATAATTATATACCAACATCTTCATGAATTAATAATCATCAAAATATTTTATTTCTTTCCATTACCCTTTGATGAGCCCATTATTGTATATTTACATGGAGAGGTGGCCCTCTCTACGGGGGCCGCCATGTTTTTACAGAAGTAAAAGTGGCCGTACTAAATATCTTTTGAGTTTTAATGACAACTGAAGTCTACCATAGGTTTTCCTGCATGTTCAGAAGGGTGATGGTGAGGTGATGGATACAACATTAACTTCAACTGCACCTTTAATAGCATATTGGGAAAAAAACATGTTGGTGCAAAATGGAGAGGATGTGCTCTTCATGTGAATATCTATCCAATTACAATTAGATGAAACTCTCTGCCAATACATGTATCCTTACAACAATGAGTGAGTGATATGATGCAGGAAACGTCAGTGCTTAACAGTGAATAGCAAATGTGAGGAAATACATGCATATGCTTAGGTGTGAAAACACGCCACCAAAGTGAATCCATGGTTTCATCTTTTGTCGGTGTGAAAACAAAAGTGAACTCCATGTCTCTTTTAAGCCTTTAAATCTTACTTACGGTGCATAAATCAAAGCCGGAGGCTGGCTGGGGGTTACACTTCCTATACTACAGTAATTAAATGGTGTTTTACCAATTGGATAAACAAGGGGTGCCTGTTACAATATTTACTGATAAAAAAAGGCTCCATGCTTTGTCACCTCAGTGACCTTAAAGATACATCACTCACCTAATGTGCGAACGTTAACAGTCCATCCTTGCAGGCTATGTATAATAACGTTGAAAATAAAAGCAGCGTGCTTAAACAGCATGACAGTGGTTAGGACGAGTGCACAGTGTGTGTTCTCTCTTGCTGCAGTGATCATTACAGCTCTGGCTCAGCCTTTTTTTCCCCCCCTCGCAGGCTTATTAAGCTCATTCTAACATTTGTCTTTGACAATGATGCTACACACTGAATGCGAAACCTCTGGTGGTGCCAGACATTCAAATCCTCTGTTCAGCAACAGCACAATGCTCTCTTCATCTCCCCTTCAGCTGCTCCTCCTCTAATGAAGACTGCGCAAGTGAGAGTGAGGGCGATTTACTCAATCTGTAAGCCACAACAAAAGATTCTGCAATATGTTTATACTAAGATACGACGGTTGGGGGCCATCTGAGAATTGCTCGAGTCAAGCACCGGAGCTCACACAGTGATCAGTGTCTTTAAAAGTGAGGTGGCGGTTTCAGAGAAATAAAGAGTGTGTGTTTTTGGTTAAGCCACCACAGAAGCTCTTAAAGGTCTAGTGTGTAGGAGTTGGTGATATCTAGTGGTGAAGTTGCATGTAGCATCCCTCACCCCTTCTCTTCCATGCCCGCAGGAGAACCTATGATCTCACTCATTTGTCATTAAAACTCAAAAAAGACGGTTCGTATATGACCACTCTAGGCGACTGAAAAAAGCATGGTGGCCCCCATAGGGAAGCCCACTCTTCATGAAAATATACATAAATGGGATCATTTAAGGGTAATGGGAACAATTGCATCCAAAAATCAAGACCACATCCACATCAATGGGAATCCTTGCAGGGTAGTTTAAATGCAATACACGCCGTTATGACAGGAAATACATGTTTTTAGAGCGGCAGAAAATCAATAGCACTGACTGAATCCAGTACAAGAGAACAAATCCGAGCCAGCTCAGAAAAACCCCGCATAAAATGGAATAAAAATGAGTCAGACTTAATAATCCTGACTAAGCCGATACAAGGAAGCTCTGGCAGTCAAAGACAGTGGATGGATCAGAGGGTAGACAAGGATTGCATGCATTATGCATCATTGTAAAAATCTCTGCGGGTAGATCACGCGCACATACACAAACTTACCCCACAGATGCATTTGCATCACTTATTGTTCTCGTTTAAAACAATTCAAGACTGACAAATGAGCATGTTTGTGGGAGCGCTTCCTCGCGGCTAATTCTAAAGGACGGAGAGATGTTGCATGCCTCTGCAGCACATCAGACAAATGCTACCCTGTTAATAGATCATTACTGTGGAAGAATAAGCTGCTCACATTCATACACTTCACAAAGCCAGTGCTGAGCACAGCAGCGCTATCTTATCTTCCCCTCCTTCATTTGATGTTAACATTTGACTGCTTTGTGCGTGTGCCGATACAGACCCGCACTTTAATTAAAACACTGGAAATCTTAATTGGACATTATACTTTATTCTTTGCACCCCACCACCACCACCACTTGCCCACCTCCCCTTCTTCAAACACTTTGATCCTCCAACCGAATCTTTAAAGGCAATAATAAGTTTCCCCCTGCACTCGCAGCGCAGAAGTGCTTAAGATGCAAAGCGCTCCCTTTAAAACCAAAAACACAGCTCAGTCTACTTTCCACTTAGTTCTTTGTAGATTTTATGAGGACAATTTCTCTCCTTTTACAGAGATGATCTTCAAGTGACCTTTCCTCACTTAGTCACTGTAAAAATGAGGTTGTTTGAAAGGGAGATGTTTGGAAGAGTTCCCCGAAGGAGGCTTTGGTACTTTGAAAATTGTATTTTTGTAACTGGCTTCATGAATCCTACTTTTTGGTGCATTACGACGCGAAGAGTTTAAAGTCGAACCTCCAACTCCTGATGTCAGAGAAACAGTTTTCTAGCTTTTTCAGAATTATAGCCTTTGTAAAATATAATAAACTATCGATTAAGCTGCTGGAGACCAGAGGAGTAACAGTCTTTATGTGAATTCAGTTTTGTGTAGGTTTATGCAGGAATCTGTTCTCTCTCGATCCCTTTGACCTCACCATCAGCTCGAGGGAGGCACATGTGCCCATTACAAGCGAGCTTAGAGAATTATATTGGCTCAGTGACACCTAAACATAAGGAAGTATTTTTCTTCCCCCACAGCCCAAGAAAACCAAAGAATGTAATAATAGCAGTACCTGCAGAAATTCAACCATTTATTTATATATATAACATTGATAGAATGTCACGCTTACTACCACTGGAGGTATGAACGGTAAATTAACTATCGATTAAGCCTTTAATTTGTTTTCTGGCCACGTTTCTCTCCACCTTGCTAATAAATGTCTACTTTCTTTCTCTATTTTCCCCTTCAATCTTGACCTCCCCCTTTCTTCAGGTGGCCCTATGTCAAGAAGATGAGTCCTCCAGTCCCAAGAGCTCTCCAGGCGACTCCTCGAAGACGTTGGGCCTCCTGAGTGAACAGGCTCCCCTCTCACCCCTGAGCCGCTGGATGCTTCACAGTAAAAGCAGAGGCGCTAATGACACCTCTCTGGAGCTGCCCTACCGCTCCCCGAACCCTTTCGCCAAGCAGGAGTTTTCTAAACAGGAGTTCTGGGAGATGTTGGGCAGCGACCTGCTCAAACCCGATGCCTCCAGCTCGAGGGTCAAACGGCGGCCCATTGTTAAAACCGGCAAGTTCAAGAAGATGTTCGGCTGGGGAGACTTCTACTCCAATATCAAGACGGTGAGGCTCAACCTGCTGATCACCGGCAAGATTGTAGATCACGGCAATGGGACGTTCAGTGTCTATTTCCGCCACAACTCCACAGGCCAGGGTAACATCTCAGTCAGCCTGGTGCCACCTGTCAAGGCGGTGGAGTTCGACCTGGAGCGCCAGAGCGTGGTCTACCCAAAGGACTCCAAGATCTTCAATTGCCGCGTGGACTATGAGAAGGTGGACCGCAGCAAGCGCACCTCGCTTTGCAACTATGACCCGTCCAAAACCTGCTTCCAGGAGCAGATTCAGAGCCATGTGTCCTGGATTTGCTCCAAACCTTTCAAGGTCATCTGCATCTACATTTCCTTCTACAGCACGGACTACCGCCTAGTGCAGAAGGTCTGCCCAGACTACAACTATCATAACGAGATGCCCTATCTGCCCTCAGGCTAGAGGACCCGTGAGAGGGGAGGAGAGGTGGGAAGGGAGAGGATCAGGGGGCTGAACGGGCGTTAATGCAACACACGAGGAGCAAACGAAGACCACGATTAGCCCTTAATACCATAACGGCAGCCAAGACATCTTCAAAATAAACCCTCTCTGTAGCCTGACGATTGCAAGACATAAAAGCATACTGTATATGCAAAGCAAAACCAACAGTATGCAGATAAAGAGGCACTGGGAATGTTGCACCGCAGCATTTGGAAATCAAATTCCAGGCACATTCTTACCTCAATCCAGTTTTGAGATCTCCACCCCTCACCAGCTTTTTCCCTCCTCCATTAAGTCGTTTGTCAGTGTTGTCTGAATGTCCTTTTAATCACCCATCACAGTGTTGCTCTTTAGCGACGTCACCAGGCAGTATTTTCAATGAAACGCTGCGATACGACTCACTGGGGAGTTGTATAAAAAATTCAGACTTTATTACAGACATCATGCAGCGTTTAACACCGCCTGCTGTAAAGGAAACAAACTTTCCGCGGGGAACACAAATCATTGCTTTCCTCACAAAAGTGAGCTGGTAAATGAAAAATGGAACTGTCCACAGAATCATTCAGCTTTTTCCACAGCTAGTGTCTTTCCTGCTAACACGAGTCGATCCCAGAACAACAATAAAGAGTTCCTCATCTCACCGACTGTCTCAGATACTGTCCACGGCAGGACAATGCCCCAATGTTTACCGGCAAAATGTAATTACTGTGTAGTTTTCAATCATGCCTTTTGCCATTTCAATGAAAAGGGGTATAAAAAAACAGACCGGGAGTGAGAATCCAAAATTTGCAAGCAAAAGCAATTGCTCAACGAAGATGCGGGACCAGGGCTTAAGATGAGCTCAGTGCAAGGGAAATAACTAGATTCTGCATAGAGACAGGATTGGCCCTCCACACACACAGAGAGAGAGAGAGAGAGAGAGAAAGAGAGAGAAAGAGAGAGAGAGAGAGAGAGAGAGAGAGAGAGACTCGGTGAGCTCTTTTAATTAAAGTGGAGAAGGAGATGTAGAGTATGCAGCTCCATCTATTGTCCCCTCTGTATGAAAAAGATTACATTTTGTTGCCGTCAGGATTCCTGATTTCACGCCTTGATAACTTTGACTGTGTGAGCGAGATTGCGCTCTCCCGACAAATAGCGTGTTCACTAAAGTAGGCCCGTTATCTTGAATAAATGAAAATATTATCATAATAATTACATATAATTTAATCTCCTTTAGAACTAATTAAGGTTTCAACGAGAGGGCAGAAGCACATTCCTAAAAATCAAGTCAGCGGGTGGGAGGATGAGAGGGGGTTGGTGGGAGATGTTGGAGCCGGAGCTGGCAGCCAAAGCTCAGCTCACAGTTAACTGCTCTCATTAAGATAAATGGCCACTGGCTGGCCCATCTCGTGTCGGGCTCACAAACAATATCAGCCGGAGAGCGCTGCACAATGGAGCAATGAATTAAGTAAGCTGACATTTGTGCACTGAGAGGTTACCGCGATCCCTGCTTGTAAGGACACAATGATTTCTCGGCTCATTAACGACAAACAGTCACCAGACAGGTGTGAGGAGCCATTAAACAGTGATATCAGATACCGGCTTTGATGCTTACATACTGAGATGTCAGGGGAAATGGCCAAGACCTGCACCAGTGACACACTTGGCTGAGGCTGTACAGGGGGTGGAGGGGGCAGACTTAAATGCATCACTTTGCCTCGCGTGCGCTTTGAGAGGTGGGGTATGTTGAGAAGCACGGTAACAAAGACTTAAGATGGGAATCAAATCCTGTATAATTAAACATTGAGAACCACAAGTCTAATTCACTCTTAGGCTGTATTTATATTACTATATTGCAGATTGACAGACGCTCCTTCAAAATAAGATTCTTTTGATTCTATTCATTGTATTCGCTTTAATCTTCATCCATGCTAATTGGTCATAACTATCCGTGTAAACCGGGCATGCACATGCTGGTGCAAATGGTTATTAGTCGCACATCTAAATACGTGTATCTTTGTCAAAGGCCTTTAAAGGCACCACAGCTATTAGCTTGTATTTGATTATCTGTGTTGCCTTCTGATAAAAGAGCTGTTGACGGTTGACCCAATCAGTGTGGAGCTGAGAGTGTCTACATCCAAACTTTACTTGTGGAGAGGGTCTGAGAACTCACAGTAGAATGGACAGCTGGTGTATCTGTAGCCGAGTGGAGTTTGTTTGCTGTTCATCTGACTCAAATCAGTCTCTTTTTGCATAGTGCTGTTTATTTATTAGATTTGTTCCCCAGTCCATATTTTTACATAGAAGCTTACCCACCCTGCACAAACAGATCTCTCTGGGTAGACGTTTACTGGAGGTCTCTCCTTGAAGCCCCCCCATCAATCCTAGAGCAATGTATGAAAAAGAATATAAAGACGGGAACGCATCACTCTCCGTTTATACGGCACTTCTTTGAAAACGGTCCCAGAGGAACATACGATACAGATGCTGGCCTTTTCCGAAGGTCCTGTCCCTGTGCTGCTGGATGATAGACAAAGCTCTGGTACCATGTGCAAACCCCAACCTGTTGCTCTGTTCATCCATTCCCTCACCCACTGCCCTTTCCAGCCCCAGATGTCTGCATGTGGCTGCACTGCCCTCACACTAGTCGCCGTTCCCAGAGGAACATATAGCATAGATGCAGGCTTCTCTGATGGTCCCGTCTCTGTACTGCTGGAGAAAAGACCAAGCCCTGTGTGTGTCTGTGTGTGTGTGTGTGTGTAACATGCACTGGGTACCATGTGTAAACCACTACCTGTTGCTCTATTCATCCATTCCCTCACCCTCTGCCCTTTCCAGCCCCAGACGTCTGCATGTCGCTGCACTGTCCTCACACTAGTTGTCCTCATTGTGTGCGTAGCCCCGCTGGCTGGCCTTAGTCCTCCACACCCTCTCCATCTCCCATACCCCGGAGTTGAACCCCTGCAGTGGGTAGTTCCTCATTGCTGCCCCCACCCGCTCTCCTGCACACAGCGTTGAGCTAAGCTGGCTAATCTCCGTGAGCTTAACGCAGAGCCAACTGAACATCAGCAGTGAGAACTCCCCTCCTCTGCTGCCTCTATCTATCTATTCCTCTCTATATCTATATCCCATCAAACAAATACGTGCGCAGACATGGTCTTAAGATGTGCTGGTTTCGCTTCCCCCCCCTCCCCCCCTCTCTCTCCCGCTCAAAGTATTTTACGTAAGCCCTTGGATTGCGAGGACATGAAATCTCCTCAAGAGCATGCCAACCAAGTGCCCGACACAGGAACGCCCCAGTGACCTCGATACAAGTACCCCCACCTTTCCTGCAGAGTGTCCCGACAGAAGTTGGATACTCGCAAACGTGACTGGATCAAAACAGGGCAACACGAGCCCACAGCATAGGAAAAAAACCAGGACACATGGTGGGTCACATGTGGAGAAGAAGCCGCCGCCCCCCCCCACCCACCTCTGCTTTGTGCCAATCCACCCAGATTTACAGCAATACTCTCATTGAGACACCACTCTCTCCACATCCTCTGCGCGAGCTGAAGGAAAGGCTGCCAGACTTCGTTTCAGAGACGGTCACATTGCTGTGGGACATGGGACGGTGTTCTTACTGCAGCAGCCTTACTGTCGACCCATCGAGTGCCAATGGACGTGGATATTTGGCCTTAGAGACTGCGAGACAGCATCGGTGCGCTCAGCAAAAAATAGCTAGACAACTGTCGAAACAAGAATATACATATATATAAATATATATATAAATATATATAAAAGCTAAAAGTCCTCAGATCTGAATAAAGTTGTATTTAAATGTGGGTCATGCGGTGGAGGTCGTCTGTTTTACATTTCTGTTCCTCCTGCTTTTGTTTCTCTGTGTCATGTGGATGATATACTGTATGGATGATATGATGGCATTTACTGTGGTTTTCAACATTCAAAAGAGAACGGAAAAAAAAAAAAGAATCAATAAAGTACACAGAAGTACTTCAGCCACTTCAGTTGGAGAGAAACAGACTCCGCTCTTATATCCCCGCTTGTCTTTCATGTGTAGGAAGAGTGTCAACAATGCTGAAGTCTCCATTTTCTCCTATTTGCATACCCATACTGTGAGCCGACGGCAAAAGAGAAAGATGTGACAATTATTTATTTATTTTAATTTTTTTGCTGAGGGCACTTTCATATGGACATGCAGAGAGAGAGAGAGAGAGAGAGAGAGAGAGAGAAAGAGAGAAAGAGAGAAAGAGAGAAAGAGAGAAGAGAGAGAGAGAAAGAGAGAGAGAGAGAGAGAGAGAGAGAGAGACAGAGAGAGAGAGAGACAGAGACAGAGACAGAGAGAGAGAGTGGGGGGATATAAGGGGGAAAGAGCAGAGGGAGGAAAATGGGGTGGAGAGAGAGGGGAAGGAAATGATTCAGCCAGAATGATGCATGAACACAACTCCATTGTCTAATTAGCCCCCCCCCCTCACACACACACACACACACACACACAGTCTGCCTCTTTGTTGTGCATCTCTGTCCTCCCCATTCACTTTAAGGTGTAATTGACATTAAATTCCTTCTCCCTTTTTTTTTTTTTTTTAAATTAAATCCCAGACAATTGTTAACGAGGGGATGAGTTCAAACATTCAGCTCACAACAGCCCTTTAAACAAGATCGATTAAGGCATGGCTGGCGGCAAAGCCAGGCCCTCCGTGTGCACCCCCCCCCCTCCCTCTCCATCCGCATCCCCACCCCCATGCCCCCTTGTTCCCATAAAAGTACTGCATGCCTCAGGATAACCTTGCCGGAGATGATGAAAGGGAGGCAAATAAGTCAACACGGAGACAGAAGAATGGAAATCTAATTTGGAAGAAAGCTTGGATTGAGGTTAATGTGAAATCTGTGAGGGTGGGACTCTGGGTTAGAAACGCGCACGTGGACGCAATACTGCAACACGTGCACATAAGAGGGTGGAAAATGCAGGGAACAGTCATTGATAATGAACATAAGGGGCTTGCAACAAGAACGAGAAGTGGCCCGCTTGTCAAGGAAAAACAATTCAGGGGGAAGTTCTTCAGAGAGGAAAGGGCGTTCCAGCATGAGTAATGGGAAGCTGGCTGATAGTCAATTGAGAAAATAACTAGTCATGGCACGAGGAGGCAGGAGAGGGTGTGTGAAGCTTAAAATGATAAATAGACATTCAGAAAAATAACCTTGAGGCGTGAAAACACGCGTCTGGGAAAAAAAAAAAAACGAGACAAGACGTGTAACTCGACTCCTTGTTAGCGCTTTGTTTTTGAATAACAGGGATATCTGGTTCTCAATGGAATCCTGTGGCATAATAATCATCAGTAATTTCCCTGCATGACATATAACACCATGAGTCTCATGCCAGCGGTGGATATTGCACCCTGCAACATCATCCCCTCGCTAACAGCGTTGACAAAGTCAACACGGAACCACACTTCGTCTTCTTCTTCACACTTTGAAATTATGGAAGAGGATTAGACTCAGCGCCAGTGTGATGATATACAGAAGCAGAGTGATACCCGGGTTTGAAATTAAAAAATGTAAAAAAGAGAGAGATTTCATCAGTCTGCTGTCTGCTCTGACGATAATCTTCCAGGTATAATTTTGTTTTTCAATCCAATTATTGCAATGTGTTTATACATATACATATATAGGGCAGATTTGCCCTCATACTTTCATTAGTCTGGGGGTTTTAGAGTTTTTTTTGGCGTAAATGTGATTTCAGTAGCTTTTCCACCCCGATATAGAAAATCCAGGGATGATTTGAATGCCAATTGAAAGTGAATACACATTGGTATAAGTTACATATCACTTATATATTTTGAATGACAATCCTCAACCGTCACTACACCATATGTGTTTCTACCTCCTGTTGGACACCAGGACTTCAGGTCTTATACAGAAACTGATCAGAGCTATGGTTACCTGGATACCAGCTCCACCCTGATGCAATTTATTATAAAATCTTACTTGGTCGGATTCGCTGAATTCAAATACACTTGACTTTCTTTGATATTCCAGATTGTGTGTCAGGGTGGTCATGGTCATGCTCTTACTGCAGGCACAAATGTGTGCAAAGCAAATGTACACATGCTCTGGCTGTCCACACACACACACACACACACACACACACACAACACACACACACACTTCCCTTAAGTAATTTCATGCTCCTGCATCGTAACAGTCTCTCTTGCCAATCACAGAGCCTGGAGTAGAGCGGGCAAGCAGGTGAGCCGAGCCTCGGCCACAGAGCGTCATGCTGCACCCGACGACACAGAGCAGGGGCTGAGGAGGGGTTCGGTGGAGGGTGCGAGAGTTGTTGTTGCAAATAGAAAGCACAGATGTCCATGGGCTAAAAATTAGGATACTAATTAGAGGGGCAGAATTTCAGAAGCACCCAAGTCCACCTTCGCTCACAAGATAGTTCTTAATCAATAAATCATTATTATACAGAGAAGACTGAGATGGAAATTAGTGTCACAGCTCTGGGTTTGTAACACCTTTCTGCATCTTCTGCACCGAGTGGAGTTCGGAGTGTGGCTGGTAGGTGATGGCAAATAGCTTCACACATCGACACCAATGTGGAAATTCAAGCTGTGGTAAGTGTGTCACACAATGTGGCGGCAGCACAAGACGGGGGCCAATAATGGAAACATTACAGCCCTGATCTCTGTATTAGCCCGTATAGGGGATTTCCACTTCACTAAAAGTGGAAGCGACGAAGAGGGGGGGGGGTGATTTAAATTCAGTGACGAGGCTTTAAATACCAGCCAGGGATCACAATTGTGCCCTTTGGCAAAGTAATTATTCACTCCCGTAGAAGATGATCAGGTGTGAACGTGTGTGTGTGTGTGTGTGTGAGAGTGTGTGTGTGTGTGCGTGCATACTTTTGCAGTTTGTCAGCAGCCAAGTAAATGTGTGTGTGTGTGTGCGTGTGTGTGTGTGTGTGGGGGGGGGGGGGGGGCACTAGGGGGGAGGTGTGAAATGTTACAGTTTCTCCTCCTTTCATGTAACTGAGAAGTGTTTACACCAAACTCTTCAGAGGCGAGAAAGGGTGCTCGACTCAGGGCTAATATCAGGTGATAAACAAGGGAGGAAAGAGAGGGGAAGACATAGAACAAGAGCCGGTAAAGGTTAGCGTTCCACCTCTCCATCACTGCCTCTCGTCTTGTTCTCTCCTCTTGCCCATGCCCCCCCCCCCCCCCCCCCCCCCCCCCCCTCTTGCCCATGCCCCCGCCCCCCCCCCCCCCATCACGTTATAACCTTCAGCCAGAAGCAGCGTGCTCTCCTGGGGAGGAGCGCCCTCTCCCACTGAGGACAGACAGAGGCCCAGCCCAAGGGGTTGATGGGATGAGACTCTCATTGGGAAACTGTCCTTCAAAAAACTGCAGCCTGATGGATTTTCTCGGCCCCCGTTGTTGCTTCCATCTCAACACAGCCAGGTGCAATGCTCCGTTTCCCCCCAGCGCCCTCTGTTGCCCTGAGTGATCAACAAGAGCTAAGCAACGCACACATTTCTGTAGGCTCATCTCTTCAGATCTGTGAGGCTGCAGCTTGGTAAGTCAAAGAAAGTTGGGGGGGGGGGGGGGGTCCAATGTATTCCTTTTCTCTGGAGTTGAAAACACACAGGAGTTGTGCCTCTCTGAATACTTTGACATGCATGGATTTCCAGGATGAGTTGAATGGCAAAACATTTTTTCATACATCTTCCAGAGAGATTGATTGCACGTGAGAACACTATAGTTGCTCAGTTGCTCTGTACACACTCAAACTAATATCCATTTTACAAACATGTTAAAACGGGAAAAACAACAACCGATGGGTTTTGATGATAACCATCGTTAATGTTGTCATACTTATAGTTTGCAGGACTTAATGCCGTCTAGCGGCAAAGTTGCTTGTCACAGTGAATAATGATCCTCCTCTCCAAGCAGACAGGAGAAACTATGGTGGCCTTCCATTGTCATTAAAACTGAAATAATGTTTAGTCCATTCGGGGTCACTGTAAAAATATGGGGCTATAACATGAGGGACCCACTGGAAATTGAAAGGACTTATTGTTGGGTCATAAAAATGCAATTGCTGTAAATGTATGAACACTCCATTTAACCCAAACATTACTCAGTGTTATGGACTTTGGGACTCTTCTTCTACTTTTTGTAGGTTAGGTTGAATGGAGTTACATCTCATTTCTGCTGACCACAATGAAATCAATACAAATTATTCATATGTTATACAAACTGTTGCTTTCTGTAGTGTAAAATTAGCCTCTTGAATTTACATCAGGAGCAGGTCCCCTCTACAGAGGCCGCCATGTTGCACCACCATATAGTATTTACAAAAGCCCGGAATTGATCATTTAAATACGTTTAGAGTTTTAATAGTTAATGAAAAGCTTCCATATGTTGTCCTGCATAGTTGAAAAGGTCAGATGAGATGAGTGGTGTCAAGCTGCAAGACAGGACTTAAACATTAGATGTCACTACATTCAACAAACTATTCTCAAATTTCATGATCTACATTGGAAGATCTTGTTTTCTGTTCAAACAATGAGGAAATGGCTCCAGACTTAGGGTCCTCAGAAACACCTGCAATACGCACACACGTCACATCTTTATCGGCACTCCTGCGCAAGTCCATCAAAACCCTGAAATCCGCAGACTCATCCTCCCTCCTCCTTCCTCCACCATATATTACCACTTTCCATCTAATTTGAAGAGGAGGAAAACAGGGATCGGTCAATTCAGAATTTATCTCGCTCCTTTTCTTCTCACTGTGAAGAGATTTTATTTTATTTTTTTCATACATTCCAATTTTCTCCAAAGGCTGAATGTGAAACATATCCAAGGCCTGGGTCCTGCTGGGCTCCACAGGTGTGTTGGTACCTGGAGATAACAGTCACGCAACAGCGGTATATCTCTCTGTGGGAACTCACTGCAAATCTAAAAATGTGAACGTTACACTCAGGTAAAGCAAAAGTGTTTCTGTGAGATGCAGATGTGGGACATCTGTACATACTTGTGCACCCAAGTCTCTTAGCTTGGCCAAAATCAGGACTTTGAGCACCGGAGATACCACGACCAACCAAGTGGACCAATCACGGTTGTTGCAATCTGCATCTCCGTGAACTGTATTTACATTGGCGTTGGGGTCTGGGTCTCTGCACAGGCAACACAATGGCTACACGGTGCATTTCACTGGCTTTACTCAGTTGATGGATAAACAGTTGTTTCTCTTGGGGTATTTTCCTCTATAATTAATTTGTTTGTATGAAACAGAAACGTTTGGCTTTGTTTCTTCTTTAATAACTCTTCTAAAGCTGCAGATCCTAGTTTATTGCTCTGATTGAGGCGCAATGAGCAGCGAGGCGTTCCGGTTTACAACTCAGTAAAAAGAGAAAGCTACGATGGAGAGCGGGATCATTACAGCAAGGTAATTGAAGGACGAGACTTTACTGGGCCCTCTCTCTGTCAGTGGATGATCATGCAGTGAGCCACAGTCTTGACATTTTAGCAAATGATAAGCACTCCACCACCTGATAATTATTTTTTCTCACCCAGCAGAGAGAAGTTGTGGGAGACATATTGAAATATTTTGCTAACGTAAAACCCAATCTGAGCACAGTTTCCTTTTTAGATATGTAATTATATCATTGACTATTGATTTACTGGGCTAGAGAGTCCAATAAAAATAAAAACATTGGCTGCAATATAGAACATTTTGAATAGTGCTTTGAAGACTAAGGGTGTAAATAATAACAACAGGTATAAAGTGGAGCTCGAGTGGAGAGGAAAGTTTTAATTTACTATCAAACACATGGACATACGCACGCACGCACACACACACACAAACTACATGATAAAACATAAGACGAGATAGTCCTGTATTGCCCCATAATGGGGGAATTTCCATTGTTATCGCAACTTCAGCATAAAGATCAGTTAGGAAATAATATGTAGTGCAGAGACTATAATATATCAAATATATATACAATGAACCACATAGGCGACAAATTGCCAATCACTGACATGAAAACCTATTGAAGCGCACACCAGCTCTGTTGACATCTACTCCATGACAAGCTAACATGCTAGCTTCTGGATATGGTGTATATCTCTGCTGCTTGTTGACAAGTCTGTGGTCACACACTGCGAGAGCATGCCAAGTTTCTGTACATGTAGATGGGATGGTTCAGGTGAGAGGTTTGCCACTGATCATCCTGTATGTTTTGGATAACATGATTGGCCGTCTTTATAACATTATTGGGAGAGTTTTTCATCTATTGATGTTAATCAGGATGTAGAGATGATTTCAACCATTAAAATTTTGGAATGGATCTTTTTTTTTTTTTTCGTGCCGATCCAGTGTTAAGAATATCAATGACACCTTAAACTGCTTCTTATTACATGGGCTCACTCAGTCACTTTTGTGTACATTTTACTGGAACAATGGCAGGAAAGGGTTATCGCTAAAGTGCAGAGCAACTGGAAAATTGAAAATTTCATGAAAAGATGAGGGTATAAAGTCAGATCATCAGTGTAAGAGTGGAAACAGCTCGAGTCAGGAAAAGCAATGTCGTCAGCTGCATTTGTTGGCAATTATTCTGAAAATCCTCCACCAGCTGCAATACCAGTGAAAAAACTCCAGATAAGACTTTACACATAGAGTACTCCATACGTCAATATGTATGTTATATTCTCCACCTGAACCCCTATTATTTTAAGTGGGGCTTTACCATTGTGCCTGTACTCACAATGTTCTCTATAATGTGCTGACACGCCGCTCATTTCCGTGATGGATATCTCTATTCAGCAAATATTTTCCTGCTCATTACCTGTAGAATAATGTCAGCCCGGCTGCTCGCACCTTCACATCCTCACTCCTGCTTATACCAGAATTACGGCTTTGACTGAAATTAGCATATTAGTCGTAAAAACCTGCTCCATGTCTTGTGCTTTTTAAAAGTACTTTGACCAACCGTGACATCATTGAGTGTTTATGACCTGAGCTCCCTACCATGACCTCAACATTAGCTATAACGTATGGCTGTCAGGAAATAATGGCACACCAGGGAGCGGTGCCACTTGACTTTCAATGTCGTGACGTGTCGACCTTTACCTTAAAGATTTTAACATGGAGCTGAAACTTCTATTTTGGCTTTTAAATAATTGGATTATTTTGGTTTCATGGGCCAGGGGATTCTAATTCATCGCTGGATGCCTCCTGCATTATGATGATTAATGGCTGAGTCTGCAGAACCCACGTATTGGCTTCAGGTTGTCTTTTCAGGCAAATACCTACGTATGCTTCAACTGTTTTCTATGGCGAGATTTTAAATTCAGGGTCCGTTTTTGAGGATCTAAATCATGGTCAGAGGGCCTCATCTACACACACTCGCACACACACACACACACACACACACACACACTCACCAACACACACACACACAAACAATATCGCTGCTGGGGTAAGGCAATTCCTTTCACGCTGAGGGATTTCTTTCTGCATCAAACAAGTCAGGCAATTGGAATTATGACCAGGGTCAATGCTCCAGATGAAACACTAAGCCTTCCCTCGCCTGCTAAATTCACTTTCCACCCATCCCCACCTCGCCACTGTCCTTGACTCCTCTTGACCCTTCCACCTTAGGGGGAATTGAGTTATTCGGTGGTACAGCCATCAACCCTGCAGCCATAACTTTCTCTCACAAAACATGGTAGCCAGAGCTCTGGCTTATTGATGGAGGCTCTTTAACATGGTCACTTTGTCTGTGCCTGAGGCGAGAGGAAATAAATCAACTCAGCCGACATCTTCTTAATCCCGTCCCTACAAGTCGACATCCTAGAGAAAGCTGACAGTTACCTGGGGTCAGGGACTGTCTGTATATACATGATGACATGTCACTCACGGAGAGTGTCATACAATCTGATGTACAGCACATACTGTTATGTGACTGAGGCAGAAGGCAGTCGTGTCTGCTTCGAGTCCATTCGTCATGATTATCACATCACGGGAGAGACGAAACAATTCACCTGGGCACAATCACACAGGGCACAAATCCCAATATGCTTCAAAATAAAGGTAACGAAGAAAGAGAATTACATACGTAACACATTTTGCAGACAACTGATGAGGCCGTGATGGTGCATGGGTGGATATTTTAGGGAAGGAAGGAGGGTGATTGTGGGAGGGTGGTGTGTGGGTGATGCAAGGGAGGACGGCATTGGATGAGGGTGGGGAAGTGGATGTTTTATGAGGCCCTTAACATTTACTTCCCCAGCGTTTCAATCCGCCGTGTCTATTAAGGACGGCTGCTCCTCCTACGTGTTCCTCATCCATCAAAGAGTGAGAGACACGAGGCCCCACACAGACAGACAGCTCGATATGATGGAGGGAGAGAAAGTCGGCATCAGGCAGGGGAGGGAGGAAAAGTGAAAATACGGTGAATTAAAAAAGGAGAATGGGAAAAGGTGGAACATGGCTGAAAATATTGTGCAGTCACCGGAGAATGGCCGATGGAAAAACGCTTTCAGGTACAAACAAAATGGTCGAAGATGAGTTCCGCGCAAAGAGCTGAAGCAGCACTTTGTCTCAGAATATAGTTTTGTGCTGGGTGGGCCACTGTCCTCTCGCAGGCACAATCTGAAACACGGCAGAATTTTGTGACTCTGCGCAATAGACCAAACGAACGTTGCCCGCTGAACAACATTTTGTGGAGAGCAGCGAAGTCAAACAAGCCATAAATAAGAGACCCTGAGAAAATAGATGAGGTCTCCATTCCCTGTGACAGAGTGTGTGAGGAGCGTACGGGTCAGGGAGGTGTCGAGCTTTGTTCAGGCTTTAGTAATGCATGGAGCTCCTCCAGGTCACTGCTATTAATTACAAACTTAGCCAGCTACCCTTCCATTAATCTAAATTTAGAGTCTAGACTACGTTTATGCTTGACGCTGCCGCCACAGAGCACTGTGCCAACCAACCAATCACATAATAGATTCTCTGCCCTCTGGCCAACCGCAGACAAGGTCCACTATCTGCAAACTAATCATAGCCACAGTCTGACACTCTCAACCTGCTGGCAGCCAAGGTCAGTGGACCAATGACCAACACACTGCAGACTTGAGGCAAAAATTGCTGCAAACACAGTGGGGGGATCATGTGCGGCTGAGCATTCTGACCACCTGAAATGCATAAAAACCAGGCTTGCTAATGAGAACACGGAGCTAATGATCATTGAACAGCTGGTTTGCGTTGCTGTTTGTCTGCCTTCGGCCTTTTATCTTAATCAACGGCACACATATGTGCAGCGGTGTTCCTGCTCTGAGGCGGCCGCGGCCAGTAAACATGCATAGGTCAGAAAAGGAACCGCGGGGAATTTGCTTTACAACGTATCAACAAAGAGATGGGGGAGAATGTGTGAGGGTAAATGAGACAGAGATGAAGAGAAGGGGAAAAAAGAGTAGGTGAGCAAGTTGCTGAAGAAGAGAAAGGGAGGGAAGGATGTGAGGGAGGAGAGGGAGGGGGGTTATACCATCCTGTAACCTTGTGTTCCCCCAGCCATACTGCCCCTGGGCTGCTGTACCCCCCTCCAGCAATTAATCATCTGATACTGAGCTTACTCAACCGACAACCAGCTCCCCCACATCCTAATTAAGCCAGGAGAGGAAGAGGAAGAGTTGGAGGAGAGGAGAAGAGAGGAGAGGAGGCTTAACAGGGAGTAAAATACAATAGCTAAGGAAAAAAGATTGTCACTGACAATAGAGAGACAGAGCAGGTACAGCGCAGCAGAGTAAACTGGAAGCCAGTGGCAAATGAGAGAGAAGAAAAAGGGAAGGAGTCCAAAACTCAAGGCCAGTTTCTATGGATTGGTAGTGAACATAATGAAAAGCCTGTGCCAGCCCGCGTCGAGGACCATCTATCTACCAGACTGGCGAAGCAGGCACCATGCTGGCGCCAAGGTTATTCTACAGCGCTCAAAGACTGCGCGTGTGTTGTGTGTGTGTTACAGTGTACGTGAAATTGCATGTGAGGGTTTGTTTGATATTCTAAATTAGACAGAAGTGTGTGTGTGTACATGCACGCATGTGTTCAATTTAGGGTTGTTTGTAATTTGAGCAGGGTGCTCAAATAGGGTGCATTTGTGTGTGTGTGTGTGTGTGTGTGTGTGTGTGTGTGTGTGGATATGAGTAATAGTTTGTGTGTCTAAGTGTTGGGATAGAGTTTGTGTTATAGCCTGTGCGCATTTTTAAAGTGTATGCATGTGTGTGTGTATGTGTTTGTTGTTTTCATTCTGCAGAAGCCTTTTCATCTCAGGTCCAGGATAGTGGGATACTTGATGTTCCCGCTCCCCTTCTTCCTGGCTGAGGCACACTTGAGTTGTTCGGGCCACCTGCCAGCCAATTAGCTAAGAGGGCAGAAACAGCTGCCTAGGAGCAGGTTGACGTCCTTCCCAACATCCCTACCACCTGCTAATGCTAATGGCTCTTATCTCAGGGACCACTGGACTGTGCTGCCAAGGGAGGTGGGTCAACTGTGGATAAAAACCACTAAGGCTAAGTTCAACTGAAGCCTTTGGTGCAATCCTTGAGTGGCCATGTTAGGAGACCAGCATGTACCATACATTTAATACAAGTGCCTCATGAAGTGCATTTCAGCGGGATTAGTGAGAAGGCCATTTTGGGCATATCCATATTAATAGATGATCATTTTTATAATGCACTGCTGTTGTGACGGATTACTCGTCCAAATTGGGTACATTTGTGAAGAGGGCTGGGCCCATTGTAGTAAGGCTAGAAGAAAACTTAGATGATGGGAAACAATGACTGAATCACCTGCATGGGTCTCATCAAGTCTTGACTCGACTACCAGCAGTCAGTGAAAAACTCTACCAACGCTGTCAGAAGCAGTTCCAGATCAAAGATAACTATTGCAAATGATGTGGGATCAAAGAAGAACTATTGTGCTTTTTTACCTAGTGAGAGATGTTGGATCACCGGTACATTTCTAAAGGGTTTTTTTGGTTAAAAAATGAGCTTTGTGGTCTTTAAATGTAATTGTTATTAATTACATTATCCTCCTATGTTTACTCCCATACAAGATAATATGTTATACGTTATTGTGGGGGGTACTCAGGGATCAGTTGCCAATTGGAAACATTTCACTGTAACCATAAAGGGGACGTTACTGCCTTTAGCATTAACAGATAGTAATACTATCATATTCAGTTGTAATGATAACCGAGGTTTAACCCAAGATATGGCTTTTACATGCTTGGAGGCTGAGGGTGAAGTGAGGGGGATTCAGCTGCAGTATACAACTTCAACCCTAGATTTAACTAGATCCTTTGATCCTATAAAAGAAAAACTGGTATGTTCTTAATATACTTGAGCTAAATTATTTCTATTATCTGGTCTTGATGACCTCTCAAAGCACTTTATAGTACAGTTTACGTTCACCCAGGCACACAGACATCCATACTGTGCATTTACTTTGATATGCTGTATAGTTTAAAATTGTATGATTTGTTTAACTGCATACACAAGGGGTGAGCCTCTGACACTAGACTCATCTATTTCAATGCTCTTTACCTGTGATGATTTACAAACATAAAAACTACTTTGTGTATTTCTGTAAGTCATTGTGTAGCAATAACCTGAACCCTCAGCGCAGCAAAATAACAGGCTCTACTTTGAGAAGAAAATAAAGCCTTTGATATATTGTATTTGTACCGTTGATTAATAAAAGTGTATTTATTCATGAGTAATTTTGCATTATTAGAAGTAAATCTAAAAAAAATCTACTGCAGCCATGCAAATATTTCAGAGATTTTATGACCATTTTCGTATCATCCATTTATTGATGCAAAAAGGACACAGTCACGGTGTCCCTGAGTGCGACTCTGCATCGATTCCTTCTTTACTTTCCATCGCTGAATAATTAGCTTGGTCGACAGGTCAGGGCAGTGATGCTGTGGCTTTTAGTAATCAGACCTGAAATAGGCCTGCTCCTCTTCCCCTCGTAAAATGCCCCAACCCTTTTTCACTTTTATAGATGGAGGAGTAATATACGGCCTTATTTACGAGGACAGGCCCTGACAGATTTAATATTTTAATTTGGTTTTATGACCTGAACATAGGGCAGCGCAGGACTCTTTATTAGCCACCGCCGTGAACGGACAGAGTGGCAGGGACCACCGAGTGGAGACGGGAGGGCAGGGTGTGACAGATACAGCCATTCCTCATGTGTCCCTGCCTAAATACCAAGCGTATCTCTGCCGGCTCTAACCTCTGCCTGTTCTCCTCCTCCCCTGCATGTCTCTATCATCCTTCAACAGCCCCCCCACCCATCTACTCTCAGCCCATAACTCCAATGAGAAGACATGGCCATGGAGCAGACAGTGCAAGTCTAATAGAGGAGAGATTGATGGTTCAAACGATTCAGGGCTGGTACTGGGGGGAGATTCATGCCCAAGACAACTAAGCTATTGGTTTTGAGATTGATGCATCAGAAGATACAGCTCTAAACATTGCAGGCTTTTCACGGCTTCAGCAATACCCTGCCAATCCTGTCAGGGTTCAGGGTTCAGACTATTAACAGCTGATATTGGAGTGAGGCGTGGTGGAGCTGATTGATGAACGTAATGATTCACACTCTTCTGTTGTAGATTGGTGGTCACTCTAAAAGTAGGAATCAAATAGATTTTTTGCTATAAAAAATCTCACCAATCTAGAGGCTAAAAGTTTGATTACTTTTAATGGAAATCAATTTTTAATAAAGAGAAATTCATTATTGTACGGTACCACACACAGAGTTATAATCCGTCTAAAAAGAAAGAACCAATAAAAACCAAGATACCCTCCAAATTGGACAACGGTTTTACAGCCAATTGAAGCATTTACCGCTTGACACAAAATTAACTGTCCTAAAAGGTTGATTGAGGAAAAGTTCCAAAGCAGAAACTTTGAGAGAAAATTGAGGTGGTCTTCAAAGCGCCATATCCGGTGGGACTCGGAACAGTTCCCATGGGAACTGGTAAATGAGCGTCTACCCAGCCTCACCCCTCAAGCACAGCGCCAGGAGAACACAGTGATTATCGATCTGTCTGCGGGGCGAACAACTCAACCAATCAATGGCTCTTTGAGCGGGATCGAGGAGGAACAGTGTGTGTGTGTGAGTGTGTGTGAGTGTGTGTGTGTGTGAAGAGAAGATGCCGCTGTAGTGACAGTGCCAGAGTGATTTCTGTCCAACACAAATCATCAGCTTAATTGCAGTCTTCAAATTGGTTTAAAAGGCCGGATGCCCCCCTGCCTTCCTCTTCCCAGGCTGCCATTTACAGGTGTTAGCGTCATTATCCCCCTTGGGGATGGAGGTGAAGAGTCGGTCAGGGGGCTGAGCAAGCTGGGACAGCAGCTATCAAAACACTGAACAGCTTGGTGTGGAAATGTTCACATCTCACCTACACTTGCCGTCTTGTCAAACCAGAAAATCACGGACAGAAATGCAAATATTAAGTCCTGACATTTACACTGGGTTATTTGTGCTGGAACAGTCACTTAATCAAAAATGCAAAAACAGACAGAAAATCAGTGCATGTGTTTGTTTTTTGTTGGAGAAAATCCAATCTGCAGTTCTCCATGGGCTCACATAGTTTTGTATTGAGTTTAATTCGATGTTATTGTTTTAGTTCACTCTCTCCAATCTCATTGTACTGAATTGAAGGCAATATTGAGAGCGTACAACAAGGGCTGAATTAACCAAATATTACACATTATTGACATATGTTTTTGATTATGATGGAAAACAAGGCTGCAACCAGCTACAGTTTGGAAGTGATGATTTTGATTTAATGCAGAGGTCTTACTGTCTAACTAGCCTGGTAGTGCAAACTTTGACTTTCCAAAGTTAAGCACAACAGTTATGATCAATGAATGTGAAAAAAAGCTGAGGGAAAAGGGATTGTTGCTGCTTCACCTGCTTGGTGCAGATGATGCCAACAACAGAGGGTGAAGAGGGATTATACCAAATTCAGTGGGAGCAAAAGTTCAAGTGGCAGAAGAAGGAATGTGGAAAAAATGATCAGCAAATATCTGTTGGAAAGTAACAGTATCGATACAGTAACAGTATTGAGTTAAAAACACAAGCTAAGGCATACAATACTTCATGCTTGATTGTATGAGTAAATCATCTGTCTGCACAAAAAGGTTTCAGATTATTGTTCAACTCACAGTTCCAGATGAGCAAAAATTAATAGTGTGAAAAAGTTCACACAAACTCTCAATCTGCCAGGAGAATTTGCTAAATGGCTTCATCGTACATGAGCTCGTATACAATCAAACTAGCCCTTTCGAAGGTAATAATTAAAATGACGAGAAATTGCTTGATTTCTATGAACCTCTGCACCATTTGGATGTACAACCAGTGAGTCCAATGCAAATCGCTGATTCATCACAATCTTAGCCCTTGAATCCATCATCTCTCTTGTGCCCTCCTGTAACAATACTACCTCAATAGCTAAACTACTATGTGGTGTCCCTTCAGGGCTCACCCAAATTCACATGCTACCTCTTGGCTGACTCATTCAAATGTTTTTAAGAGCGGTCTGCCTCCTGGACATAGAACACGTTTCTTTCTCCCTTTAAACCAACTTTTCATTTCGTAAAAACTGAAATTAAATTCATACTGAAAATTAATAGAAACCCAATGTTTGTTCATTTCCATGATCAAGTTCCTCTATCATGATATGCGTTTATAGTTCTACAACTCTTCCTTCAAGTGATAAGAATAATTTCAAGGAGAAATGGTAGGCTTCCATTCCAAGAGTGTCTTATGATAGCCAAAATTATTTGGAAGGATACCATGAGGCGTATGCTGAAATTGATCAACAGAACTGTATCAACTTTGCTGTACACAAATATGGAAGATTTGCCAGAAGTGAGCAGTTAATTTGGCTGAATGAAATGTAGCAACGACACGGGCATATTCATCTGATGAAAAAACAGGAGGAGAAACATATCGCAAAATTAGCACGTGTGTGCCTTACCTTTGTAGAAACTGTAAACACAATGATATATTGATGTCTATCAGTGGGTCCTCTCCAGTTGCACACCTATCAGACTGAGGGCCAAAGATGGGCACGCCCCCCCTACAGCGACCTAAATTATTAACAGGCCTTTAATTACACCTATAAGTGAGCAAATCACCCGAAGCCCCTTGAGAGCAACAGGGGGTGGCAGTAGAGCGATTTGGAGGAAGGCTAAAGGTGTTTATGTGACTTTGATATTTCAGAGTATTGTAACAAGCATGTAGGAGAAAGTGGCCTGATGAGTCCATACGGTCGCACCGCCTGGCCAGCTCATTTACTTTGACATTTGAGCAGAGGCGTCGCCGCAGGAAGTGAGTGAGAGGAGGCGGATTCAGAGGCGTCTGAGTCACTGCACTGACTGACACACTGAAGTCCATCCATCTGAGGCCAGGTGAACGGGAGCAGAGTGGACGATCAATAAGGCAATGGTTTGATAGAGTGTTTGTGAGTGGCTGCATTTGCAGCTATCGAGCTCGCTGCGCTTCTAATAAGGAAGAGGATTTATAGTGGCAGCTAACTAATGGCTGAACACTCCAATGGTGAACGGACACAACCAGAACATAACAATCAGGATCAGACTTTAGGATGGGAAGTCAAGGATTTCAAAGGCACAATCATAAGGCTATAAACCAAAACGTGTCAATGGTGGTGCCCAGCATGACTGATGGCATTATGTTGTATCCCTAAATAACAAGGCGCTTCAATCATGATCTACTGTGCACAAACAATATGTCCTTGCAACAACAGTGCTTTTCATACCTACAGCATATCTATTATATTGCGCACTGTAACTTTTGCACCTTACACAATAAAATGAATTAATAAAATGTTAAACAAATCAATGAATGAATAAATACCCTGAATCTGCACCAAATATTTTTGTGTTCCTTCCTGACCCATACTCAATTTTTCCTTCGAGTTTCAAAATGTTACCAAATGGGTTAGCACAGGTTCACATCCAGATTTCACTTTGCCTAGAGCGCCGCATATTTGCCAGAACAAATGAGAGATTTGTTTCGCGAGACTTAAGTTACATTTCTGTTTCACAAGTGGGTAACTGTTGCGTTAACATCCATTGTTTGGGCCTCGAGAAGCGAGGAGCGGATGGTGTAAATCCTTGCATAAGCACAACTTTCACCGTGATTCCGTTAGTACGGCGAGTTTCATGTATATGCACACTTGAAAGTGTTGGGACCTCACCACACCTCGCTCCTCCCTGCAAATGACAGCGACACACCAGGATATGAATGTAATGAACGAGAAGGTCACAGAGAAGAGGTGGAGGTTTGAATCACACAGGGTGAAGACAGGAAACGTAGAAATGATGGAATATAGAATGTGAGATCTGTCCCACATACAGATCACAGGAGCGCACCATGTCTCAGCAAAGTCAAACCCATATGAACAGACATCAAAGTAAATGTTACGGGACCCGTGGAAGATCACAGGGAGATATATATATATATATATATATATATATACACACAGTCTGATCAATACATGAAGTACATGGCTCTAATACTGGTACTGAGTTTACTGATCAGATACTACGATCAGTTTATCTGTCGGTGGCACAGACGGAGCACTTTGATACATAGAAGGAATTCACTGAGATAAACAGTAGATGGTTGTTTGGTTAAAATAGAGGATGATGTGATGAGCGGAGACGCTGAATCAACCCACAGAGGGGGTGTGTGTGTGTGTGTGTGTGTGTGTGTGTGTGTGTGTGTGTGTGTGTGTGTGTGTGTGTGTGTGTGTGTGTGTGTGTGTGTGTGTGTGTGTCCGCGCGCGCGCGTGCCCGGGGACAGATGGAGCAACTCATAAGGTGTTTGATCACCACTCTGAGAGCATGTTGGTGTTACTTCATTATCATTCTATATAAATACACATTTCTGATGCGTTTATTTAAAAGTTTTACTCTTATTTAATTATTTAAAGTCTCAACAAGTGGCTGCAGCATCTCCACGGAAAACTCTGTAGAACGATCACTGTCGGTTTAAGTCCACAGTCCTCTCATCCTGATCAAACAGGACGATGTGCATGTATAAATATATATATATATATATATATATATATAATATATATTAATAATAGGTAACCTATAGGTACCTGGAAACTATCAGGAGGTGACACAGTGCGTATCGATCGTTTTTTTAATCAATCAAAGTTTCCTCCGTGTCCTCTCTGATGTCGTAATTTCTTAAATATTAACGTCATATTCTCACTATTAAAAATTCAAATTTACAAAGTCATTAAGGCATGTGACGTGGTTGGAGTTTATAATATTATTTCCAAACATACCGTGTGTGTCAGAGGTTGTCAGAGTGCTGTCTGCAGACAGAAAGTAGGTCAAATGCGACCATTTCCCCATCAAAGCACGTTCCCACGGATAATTAGGTTGATGTGGAAACGTGCATACGCACCTTTTCGTACGTATGCAAGCTTTATACATGAGGCCCTCGAAGTGTGCAATCATCTCCAGAAATGGCCCACAACTATATACTGTCTGAGCTCATAAAGGTAACAAAACTGTTCATAACACAAACTATTTACGCTGTAGGGAGCTATAGTGTATATACACCGAATGTAATGCTATTTTTAAATAAAATATTACAGTTTTCCATAATACAATTCAAACATTCATGTTCTTCTATCTAATGAGTGACTGAAAGGGACCATGTGAGATTGACTGGTCATTTAATTAAACTGCATAAGGAAACCCTACCGATATTGTCCAATGAGCTCGTCATCTACTACACTGCCAATTAGGCTCCCTGTAATGTCAGACTTCTCTGCTACATACATACATAAATATATATGTATGTGTGTGTGTGTGTGTGTGTGTGTCATATCACAAGATACAGAGCAAAAGATCTAAAACACCATCATTTCCATCTATCTAATATTGCAGTATTGAGTAAGATCATCTTTCTCATATTGGTTACAGTGACAGCACTCGCATTTAATCAAATTAAATCTGAAGAAGCGTGTCATTCCACACACACACACACATACACACACACGCACGTTTCAATCTTCACACATGCCTGCACACTCATAGGTTCTTTCTTTTGCTTCCCAGTGGCACAAGTACTCAGAGATTCAATCAATCACATCTTTTCTCTCTCTCACACTCACTCACACACACACACACACACACACACACACACACACACACACACACAGGGCAAAAGTCACTTTCACAGACTTAGACTGGCTTCTCTACCTGACCAATAATATCCACTGTCTTACCCATCAACCTCCTGGGTCTTAGGGTGTCATGCAGCAGGGCTGATCTTTCTCTCTCTCTCCATTAAAGTAACTGCCGGCCTGGACGCCTCTTTTTAAATGGCGGTAAAGAGGAAATTAATCTCTCCCTGGGCCGCCGTGGCAGGATATTAATCTAGCTGCTTCACTCATCTCCTCATCTCGTCTCTCTTCGCCTGATAATCCCCTCCTCATCAACAGCACATTCAAACCACAGGTGGACGGAGAGAGTAATTGATTAGGATGTGGAAGTCCCCTCACACCTCTTCACTCCTCGTCTTTCCTGCTTTTGTCAATCCCTCCGCCTAATACTGCCTCTGCATAATTTGCCTGTCAATTCGTCATCACTCATAAAGTTATTGATGTGAGTTTTTTTAGGATGTTGTCAAAGGGGAAATCAGTTTAGATCGACCACAGCCAAAGTTAGGTTTAGCAATAGTTGTTCAAACAGCTCTGTAATGATTGCTGTAATTAGACTAAATGACATTCATAATTAATAACTATGTACAAGCTGCTTTCATTACCCCACTCTACTTGCTTAGTGATCAGCATGGACGACTAAAACAACTGCAAGACCAAGATAAATATATTCCCTGAGAACGGAGCAATGTCCCTGTGGGCCAATCAAAATCCAATACGTATGTCACCTTATTTTGTCCTGTAATTATAGCTCCCGCTCCTGGGACAATCCATATAATTGAGAAAATACCAGTACACAGCAATTGGAAACAGTGTCAGCGAGTCAGGTACCGTGAAATCTAAAAAGTAATATAATGCAAATGGGAGTTGTAGTTTGTTAAATATTGAGATGCAGTGCTGAGTGGAGATTCTACAAGTATTTGAGCCCTAACATTACATGTACAATAGCAAATGCTGATGAAAAGTGATTTTCTACAAATTACTAGATCATGAGGAGGCAGACAGTGGTGCTAAATTATTCATGTCGTAACCAACAGTTTGAAACCATAATTACTCAAAGGAAAAGTATGCAGGATTTGATTGTTGCTGTATGTAAATACATTAGTCAAAGTTAGCCCCTCCGTACCTTCAAAAACACAAGACGTACACTGCATTCTAATGTAAAAACATTAGAATTCTTGTAGAAATACTGATGCTTGGGCAAACTGAGCATAATATAGGCAGCAAGCATAACAACTTTCCATCTAACGCTTCAAGTGGCTCATTAAAGATGATTAAGTGGGATTACTTTTGCATGAATTTTTGGTTTCTTTTTCAAAGTAAAAACAGGAAAAACCAACAGTGACGCACAATAGCAGGCAACGTGTTGCCTGTTAACAACAAAAACGGGGACAAAGATGAATGAGGGAGCCTCCATGAGCTGAAGTTCAAGTCCCTCTCATGGTAAACAATAGCTAGCATCCGGAAATACACTGGCCCAGCTAATCTTTCCACTCAGACACGGATCGTCTTTAATTATTTATTTCTTTACCTTCATTGCACAATGTATAATTTGGAAGTCATTTGGTACAAAAGTTACCAGGAATTCCCATCCCGAATGGTGAGGTGCATTACTAAACCCAAAAGTTGAGAAATGCTACGATGCATTTTTGGATGAGTGGCTCTCAAGTCTGCCAATCCATGCCTTCTCGTTATCTTAAAGGGAAAGTGTGTAGCGTTTAGTGACATGAAGCCATGAGCTTGCAACAGACAACCTCACCAGTTTACCCTACACTTCCAAGCAGGTAGGAGAACCTATGATGGGCCTCAGTTGTCATTAAAACTCAATTGCTTAGGGCAGAGGCAACAAACTCAAGTTCACCATATTTAATCATTATTTATTCAAGTTACAATAGTATATGCATTTGCATAGATGTAAAAAAAAAATGTGTAAGTGCGTATCTCTGTGTTATTATAACATAAATCATCTTCCTTTTAAGCTCTCGCATAACATTACATGGAGAGCTGGACTTGGGCTGCAGGCTCTGACTTTGACACACATGTTCATTTTAGGCTACTGCAAAAATATGGCTGTGCAACATAGTGGCCTCTATATAGAGGGCTTGCTAATGGTATCTGTATAAATGGCTCACTGAAGTAATGAAAACAAAATTTCTTACAATCAGGTGATTACACACAAGAAAACATCAACATGATTACTTTGTATTCTAGAAAATCGATCAGTTTCAACGAATCTTTCAGTTGAGTATGTTGGTGCGATATAATCCACGTTGCCATAAACTTATGTTCCGTTTCTTTCTGCAAGATTATGACCCATAACAACCCTTTAACCCCGCAGGCACAAACAGACAAGCATAAACATATTTACTACCCTTTATAAATAGTGTTTCTATCATTCCTAAGTGCATCCTCAAACAGTATCTGCCCCCTAGGTGCATTAATGTCTGTTTTTCTTCCAGAGTGACTCTGAGCTGAGTAGCCCCCAGTGAGAGCTGATAACATGGATCTTATCTGAACATTAACCCCTGCACTGCTCTCAGCTTTCACACCCAGCCACTGAAGCGAGGCAAAGCAGCTCCATGGACCCTTGGGAAAAGATATGGGTCTGATCAAAATTTAAGTTCATTATCGGTTACTGACACACCAGTCAAGGGGTCAGACCTAATCTGAGCCCACAGTAGCGCTGCCACTTGGCCAGTGTGTAACCTGGCTCTGTCACAGCTCTTAATCAGATCTGAGGTTAATGTGACAAAAGCAGCGTAAGGGGGAAGACCGTATCTCTTCACCTCACGGGGAGAGAAACAGGCTCCCCCTTGCTCTCCCCAGAGATCTGACACTTAGCCCACGCAACTGAGCCATGACTCAGACGAAAAAGAGCTTGCCACAAAATAAATATCATTAACCCACAATTAAAATCCTGTTCGCTGTCCTGACATCCTTTATTGTTCTCATATCTCTGTCCAATTACAACATGTGGGAGTAATTACGGCAACATTAAAAAGTAATGAAGTTATATGAGCGGGGCTGTTTCCACAGTGCTATCCGACAGAGGGTGGAGAGAGGAAGGTAATGGCTGAAGTGGGTGAGAGACCTGCTCATCCTCGCCCATGAGGTGAAATGTCAACTAGATGACTCAGCAGCACCCAGGAACATCCATGATTCGGCTGATTTCCCCTCGTGGCAAACGGCAATCAATCACTCTGCCTCCTGGGTAGCTTCTTTTTTTTTTCGCTATTTAACTTGGCAACATGATCGTGTAGCCATGGAGACGGGGTCTTGCCCCAGAGGCATGGGACATAACTGGCTGCATGGGCTTTGTTACGTGTGTGAACAGATACAAGTCAATAACATGGTCATCCATTGGTCAAGGCTGTGGCAGCAGAATAGACAACACATTTATACCTGTTCAGTTAACTCTGTGGGGATGTTGCGATGTTTTAGGCACAGTTATCTTGTGCGTGTGTGTATACATGTTTACCTGTGTTGCAGTGTAAACACACTTATTTCTGTGTGTTAGAATGGGCAATGAATTGCCTGAGTAGGGCTGTTAAGCGAAGGTCAGAGATGAGAGCAAGGCAATTCGAGGTTGGAAATGAGTGATGTCCTTCCTCATTTTAGCGCCGCCGAGGCCTCCGCCTCACAGATGCCATCTCCTCTTATATGTCAACATGTCCATTTTGCCTCAGCTGTGTTTGTCGCTCGGTACATTGTCGAAAGAGAGAACGGGGAAAGACAAGAGCAGTACAACAAGTGTGAGCCACATTGGTTTGTAAATGAAATATCAGCCCCGGCTTGTAAAGAGGAGGTAATCTCCCTTTAGAGTATGAGAGAGAAGATGTAAATGGCAGCTTGGCGGGGGAGAGGGTGCGAGATGGAAAGGTAAGAGAGGAGCAGAGGAGTGCAGGATGACTGGAAACAGTGTGAACGAGAGAGCGTATTGTGTTGCTGGCGTGGACAGAGCTTGTGCCGGTGCTGCTCTACACATGAGTGAAGACCTGACACTGACACAGCACTGGTCCTGCTGGTCTGAGAGCTGCACCGAGACCTGTGGCTCTGAGGGTAACTCATTCCCCATCCACGGAAGATGGATGGATAGAGAGAGGGCAGATTTCTGGGGGAGGAATTGGAATCTAGCTGGCACTCAGTAGAGTTCATACCTTCATTAAAGGGCAAACATGTTACACTCTAGTCCATAAAGCTGCATCACAACGCAACATGCCAAATGTGTTATTAAACAATTTCAAGGGCATATGGACTGGATTTTGCACTTGATTCTGGATGATACCTCCAATCTAGATTAACGATAAGTACAGCTTGGCAAAATAATATTAATGAAATGACACCACTTTGGTATTACACTATTATAAGAGTAAATGCAATCAATACGGTTGAAGCTAATGCTTGTTAATTAATCAACTCACCCAATGGCATGCAATGTCCCAGAGAGGTTGTGGTCCAGTCCACTTTGAGACAAAAGGAACCACAAGTGTTAACCCGGTTACTTCCATATTGTAGGACTTGTTCCTGTGGTATTACACTGACACAGAATACTGCGACCGATGACTTCAGCATGTGTAACATACAGAATGTTCATTTGTGGAATAAAACCCACACTTTATTCATTTTGAGCCTCCAAGAATAATCATGCATGGGGCATGGGGCATGACCAAGACCACTGTTCTCAATGGACATGCAGCCTTGCTAAAAAGGGATTTCTCTCCTAAGTAAAATGGCATTTGTGTGCCATTCAAAGCAAATCTTGTTTTGGACCACAGCCATCATTGTCACTATTACCTTGTCATGGGATGATATAATTTCATTCCCTCTCTCATTATATTTTTTATAACATATCCACAGTGAACTTTGTGATCTCCGCCAAGACGTTAGAGGTTCAAATCTGTTACAAAACAATTGTGTGGCTGTATTGTGTACTTGAACTGCACTTATTGTATTGCACAACCATTTTCTGCACTCAACAGATTAATGTCCTTGTGAAATTATTACAGCTATACCTAACAGCCTGACAAAGAATTGAGATGGTTTCATAAGATTTGGTTGTACAATATGAATATTTAATGTTTTGCTCCATTTTCCAATATCTCATCAAGAGTTTGTTTGCGAGATCAAAATCTACAGAGGAGATTTTAATGACACTCAGTGGAAAAATGAGACCCTGTCAAATTTTAGGGGTAGATTGATTCCGCCCCCACCCCTCGTATTTTTCACACTGTGTCTTGTGGAATGATTTTACCCAGAAAAAACAGGAAAGCAAGGGGCGCTTAATCTGCACATTTCTCTAAGAAGTTTATGTTTTAGAGGTAAACCGCACACTGACTAGGAAGAACAACAACCAAAACATAAAAAACGCTCTTCAAAAATTTCCCTCGATTCACATGTCTCCTGCTGGTTATTCAAATCTTCTCCAATCCCAGATTTTCTTGACTTCAAAATCTTATTTCCAGATAGGATTTCAAAAATCTGTAACACAGTGGGCTAATTCCGCTTAGCTTAGACTGTAGCTATTCTTTATGGCTTCAGTTGGGTTCAGGCTCCATCTTAGAGGATTTGAAAGTGCATTACTGTGGGATAAATGAGCGAATGTCAGCTCGGACTTCCTTGGCTGTCTGGCGCACCTGGCACCATCTTTCATTATTGAACATTGTTTGGGATGAAGCAGAAACAATACCTGGCTAACAACACACCAATACACTACAGTGAGAGTCTTGCAATAACGGTGGCACAGATGATGACTGGGATTGACAGGACACAGGTCAACAACAATGGATTCTTTGATAAGCATCAATCAGGCTGCCAGCCCTCTGGGGCTTTGATCGAGTGCTTGTGTGTTGTTGTCGAGAGGCCGGCTGGGGATGGGGGTTGGCGGAAAACTGATAATGGGCTTCAGTGAATCACAAGAGATGAACCCCCGTTGAGAGATGGAAGACAAGAAGGCACAGAGAATGGTGGAGAGAGCAGCGGGACAAATGAGGGAGAGAGCAGAGAAGGAAAGAAAGGGATGGATGGAGAGGGCTGGACGCACAAGGAGACTTTGCCGTGCCCTGTCCACCTCCGACACTGCCCACTCCCCCCCATCCCCAGCAGGATGACCAGTGCACCAGACAGCCAGCCACCATGACGGACACTCTGCTCCTCTAATGAGTCCCAGTCACAGCTGAACACACTGCTGTGCTTTACAGCACCAACAGAAGGGCCTGCCACTATGAAAAACGGACTGCCCGCAACAATCGCAAACAGCACAACAAATACAAAGAGTCAAATGAGATCCCCCTGCAGTAAATCTCCTTTATAATTAAGTTTGGTTGTGGCGCTGACAATGAAGACTGTTTTCTTGAGCCTCTTGCCACTGGCAACCAGGACACCTGCAGCGAGCTCACAGCATGCACTCTCCCGGCCTTACTTTTGCCTCTTTGCCACCTGTTTCTCGTTCTTCCCAAGTGGAGTCAGCAGAGTGCCTACTCCTGATAGCAGCATAGTCAGACTCCCTGGGCTGCAGGGAGGGAAGAAAAATCTTGTATCGCGGAGCATTCACTCACATTTCACATTCACTAAATCCATTCTGTAATCTCCCTATGCGTGTGACATGACAGTATTAGAGGGGGTTGTTGAGGTAACTGTCAGGGAATTTGATGTGTGTTCCCTTTGTCAAAGTCACTCCGGCTCACTCCCTTCACTCAGACGCCTGGGCCTGAGAGGCCCGTGACAAGAGTGGTATCGGCATGTAAGATATCCTAGAGGGCACCTTCTCCAAATACTGGAGCCTGGACGTGAACCTGCCAGCTCACATTGGGGAAGCCGCTCGTGCACATTCTGTTCTGGCATGTGGAGCAGTCTTTGATCAAATAAGTGGCCCTGGTTTGTGGAGTCCAATTCTTTGTTGCCGTATGTGTATTGATTTTGTCCATCTTTGACGTGTCAGGCGGGGGTGAGCAGTAATGTGAAAAATGACCTCCCCCTCTGACGGAGAGACAATGAAACAAGGCCAGAACACAGCAGGGAATTGTGCCATTAACGTGATGCTCTCTGCCCAGTCTTATTACAGTCTATTATTTTAAAGAAGGGTCTATTGATACAACTGGCACTTACACCCAAAAAAAAAAAAGGATTCAATGACGGTAACCCCCCATTTTCCAAACACCCTTTATATCTTGGGCCAAAACACACAAACAACCGCACACCATGTGCCTTCTCGATGTATGAGTGTAATCTAGTCCTCACCTCGAGTCTCCTGTGGGTGTCTGTGGTTTGCTGTGCCAGTGAAATGAAAGCAGACCTCTCTAATAACAGCGAATTTAATACCGGCACTAGTCCCTTAATGAGAGTGCCCTGTGTTTGCTCTAGGCTCATATCCGCAGCACCAGTGGGAGGGGAGGTGAGGAAGGGAGGGAGGGAAATGTAGTTAAAGTCCCCCATTAGCATGACCTCCAGGGCTCACATGCATGCTCCCCAGGCAGTGAACGGGTGAGGCAGTCTGCAATGAGAACGTGCGGTGGCACGGGGGACCGCGGGATGCCCACGTTCGCCCCTGCACAGCTGGAGTTCCTCGGATGACGGTGTGCGCCGCCATTACTATCACACAAACATTATTGTGATGCTTATTAGAAAACAGCAGGACACTAGTGATTGGATGAGAGACAATACAATGGAGAGGAGGCATGCTCAGAATGGACAGATATGATAAATGAAACAAAACAGGGAAATAAAAGAGAAATTCAATGTTCTTCCATATCATTGGATGGCAGGTGAGAACAAAGAATAAAAGATCAAAGACACAAGTGTCGGGGTGTGAAATCATTATGAGCGAGAGCATGGGCATATTTGGTGGGAGTGTAAAATTGTGTTACATGCACAACACAGGGGAGACAATATGGAGAAGGGAAGGAGGAGTAGAGGGACTAAAGTTAGAGAAAAGGAGGTAAAAACCCAGACAGGTGACAGGAATATTTTCATGATGGTCAAACACTTAGGCTTCCTTCTGCAATCAACACGTCGGCCATATCAAGGCACTAAACTAAACAAAAACAAACCATTGCAATCATCTCTACTTTAATAGACTTCGTGAGGTCCCCTGAGTGTTTACTAAACAGAGTGATTGCAGTGGAGATTTTAATATTTAATAACAGGAAGAGATTGGAGAGGAGCAGCGTCTGGGGAGAACAACAATCCGTTTGGACTCGCTGGGCAAATGAGGGAAACTAGGCTGAGCTCATTGAGTTTGTCCCTGTGGTATTAAAGAATTTTAAATTAATTTTAGGAAATAGCCATAAATACACTTCGAAAACAGAGTGGTTCGCTGTTTCATGTGGTGACAGAATATCTGCGTCTTTATGATGAAGATTCGGTGGAAGCAAAGGTCCGGGTATCACGGACCACACGAAGGACTCACGTGGGGAAACATGTACTTAGAATACAATATGTATTTTTCAATACAGGATATCCATCACATTGTGCGTCTATATGGATCAAACCCACCTACACCTGTACATAGATTGGATTTATCTGAAAAAAAGAGAAAAAACGACTGAAAACCACATGTAAAGTTACTACGTTTGGAATTCAGAGTCCTCTTCACCTTTTCAACATCCGTACATCACATGTTGCCATGGAAACAGTTTTGATGTGTTTTAATTACATGCAATTACCATCCAACACACCTGGGTAAATACGGGGAAAGGTCAAACAGCATCCTTTTAAAGTTCCAAATTGAAACTTCTCTGCAATGTAACAAAATGTTGTCAATGTTGAGACCCCAACCAAAAATAATTAACACACACACACACACACACACACACACACACACACACACACACACACACACACACACACACACACACACACACACACACACACACACACACACAACTAATTAAATGGTTTGCCAGTTATCTTTTAGATGAGAGCTTCGCGAACTTTTATCTGATCTACCCTCAGCTACATACGTTATTAAAATACGTACGTAATGGTGGATGCTTAGACCTGGGCCATACATCAAGTTTCCAGATTAATCACTGCTGGTGAGGTTCCCCTGAACTAACATAAGTATAATTAGTTATTTCCTCCGAGACACAATCGAGTAACCCTGGTTGGTAAGATACCCCATAATTTCAGCTGCACTCAATGTTTTGGTCTTGCAAAGTTTCAGTGAAACTTCATGGTCAATTATTGACAAACTGCGTTTTAAATAACACAGCAACACCAAAACAGAAACCCATGCAGTAAAAAAGGCACATAATTATGTGCACATACACCCCCAGATGCACACATGGAGTGAGACAATTTCTCGCAAGCCCAGTCCAGGTCTATTAGGCAGGCATCAGGCATTAACTGTGGGCCAGGGCTGGCTAGGCTCCCAGGTTAGAGGACGTCTCCTCCTGGCCCTCTCTAACCATCTGCTCCATCCAGAAGGCCTGCACCACTGGGGGGAGCAGGGAGGGGCACAGGCCCACCAGATAAAACCCAGAGGAGAGGAGGGTGAGGAGAAGGGAGGGGGGAGGACCTGGCCGAGGGGAGGAGAAACAGTTGCAGGGCGGTGTGCTGCAGCTGAGGAGGCACAGAGAGGTGCTGGAGGTGGAGGAGGTTGGTAGCGGGACGGAGAGTGAGACGGAGAGTAGGACGGAGAGGGGATGCGAGGGGCAGGGCAGGGCTCAGGCGGCCTGCGATGAGGTGCAGGGTCTTCTGTTACCTGTCCACCTCTGACCACAGCCATCTGCTTAAGGGAGAGGGAGCGGAGGCGGGGGGCAGGGTGCAGACGTTTGAAAAAAATAAAAAAATAAAAAAATAAAACGGGTGAAAAGGTGCAAAAAAAAACAGGTGCTGTTGTGAGATCTAAATCTGTGTTCCCCATTTAGATTTTAATTAGTATTTTCTATTGTTTGCAGCTATGTTCGTTTTTTCCAACAAGACGGGGCAACTAAGAGGGGGAAAGGTAATTAAGAAGGCAGAGGAAATAATGTAAATGATGGGTTGAGTGGGTGGGAAAATGAGGGAGAGAAATGAATTATTCCATTCTGCATGGATATTCGCGTTTAATTGAACACCGATTTAACTGGACAAATGCAGGGGCCGCCGCCGCCGCTGCTGCTGATGTAGGGAATTTCGGTCAAATTGGATTTGAAACAAGTGGGAGATTTCTTGGCTGAAAATGAGGGACGGCGCAATTTGGTGGAAGTAACACAAGGCACAGAAACAGGTTAGGAATGTTACTTCCTGCCCTTGTCCAAATCCCACAGCAAATGAAATACGCCATGAGACAAAAGGAATATATCAGAGCGCTGCATGCAGGGCTTAGGATCTCTCAATCCTCCCGCACTGTAATTGGCACTTGAGGAAAATGGAGCAAGGAGGCCCAAGGATGCAGAGCATGTATATCCCTGCCAGCCTCTTACAACCGTGTCGTCCTTTTGTCCTGCTCAGGTTCAGTCTGAGCCGAGCTCACACAAAAACAGACGAGAGGGACCGAGGTGAAGGTGAGAGAAGAAACTCAGCAGCTGATGCAGAGCTGGGACTAAAGGGTGGATGGAGATTAACAGTGGATTTATTTCCTCAGAGAGAAACTTCATCAAACATTAAAGGCGTTAGGAAAAAAAATAAATAAATACTTATGCTGAAGTCTCTGGGCAAACAGTTCACTATTCCCTTCATGACCCACAAGATATTTTGCTTATGTTTCACACCTTCTAATTTTTATGTAATCTAAAATCTTTCATGTTACACTGATCAATTTGTAAGAAAATATGCTTATTTAAAGCCGAGAATCAATTTACATTATTTTGTGTCCTTGAGCAAAACACTGAACCCCAAAGCACCCATTAAGGAGAAAACTTCTGCCTGTAGTTGCACAAACGAATGAAAATAAAATAGTACTGTAATTTACTTTGAGTAGTCATTGAGCATCAGAGTTACATTTGAACCCATGCTAATTGTGTAAATATATTTCAAAAGAAGACGGTGCATATAGAATGTTGACAAGAAACAGGATGGAAGAAGCACTTTTTAACCTTTATAACCAACAACAATCCAGATTACAAAGACAGAACTATTGTATAATTTATCTTACTCCACTTCACAATGACAGGACTTTTCAAAATGCATCACTGCAGACAATATTTCTAAATTCTTCAAGAATGTACTGGATGTGTGTGATGGGGTGAGGGTATCGATCCAAATATTGATAGCAGCAATACCAAGGTGAGTATCGGAATCGGATCGATACCATCGTGACAAGATACTTTTTTGCAGTTTCTCTTCTATACGTCCAGCAAATTATTCAAATTTCCTCACAGACTTAATGCAAGGGAAGCGTCTCTCCAGGTCTGTTGTCAGCGCACCTCTCTCTCTCTCTCTCTCTCTCTCTCTCTCTCTCTCTCTCTCTCTCTCTCTCTTTCTCGCTCTCTGCTGCTCACTCAGGCAGACTTTGCCCCTCCCCCTCCCTGCCCTGCCGGAGAGCGGGGAGACAGAGAGAGCACAGAAGCACTCTGTGGACTTTATTCACTGCAGCTGATCGGGATACTGCCACATGTGATGTGTGCAAGAAAGCCATTCGCCATTATAATATATATATATATATAATAACACAAACATATTAAAGCAGCTCACCCCCGAGGGAACTCCAAGGAGTAAAACAAGTTGAGGGAGGAGGAGGGGGGAGACCCCCAAACCAGACCCCAGACACAGAGGTCTCTGGCAGAAAGAAATCAAGAGTATCCAGGTAATCTCCAGCATTAAGTGAAATTCAGCTAATTGTAAAAAATCCTAATGGTTTTACTAGAACTCAAAAATATACACTTATATTCAGATGTATACCTCAAACCTGAAATATGAATATGGCTGAATATAATTATTTTATTCTATTATTTGTATACTGTTACATGTTTTCTATTGTTGGAGTTAGTAAATAAAAACTTTTTATTTTTAAGTCCTGTGTTTTCTCATAATCAACTAACTAAAGGTAAAATCACAAAAATTAATCGATGATCATGACATTTGAAGTCAAATCGGTATCGGCGATACTAGCCCTGTATTCACTTGGTATCGGATCGATATCAAAATTCCCAGTATCGCCCACCCCTAGTTTGTGACATTGAAGAGATGCAGATGGGATGAAAACGACCAGAAAAAAATGAAATATCACTACAAAATAGCCATGTCTAAATATTTTCGACATCTGCTGATAAACAAACAGTTTGTTTCCTTGGATTACTGATGTATTGGATTTGCTGTCAGTGTCAGCGGTTTGTTCAAAGGCGCAAGAAAGTGTTGAATCACTGCCTTAAGTGGCTGTAAACTACATTCAATGTGACTCACTTGTCACATGAAATGGCTTCAAAATTTGCATCTTTTCAAAGACCCCCCCTGGCTTACTGATTGGCATTTAAGTTATTCGCTGAGAATTCCCAAACCATCAACAAAACATCTTTTCAATTATTATTTTGGGATTTTTCATCTATTACTTTTATTTGACACTTTCTGTGCTTTGTTGTCTAATATGTAAATGAGATGCAGCTATTTGTCTCTTACATGTGGCTATGGATTGATGGTGATGAGAACAGGAGCTGTAATGTGTCAGTGGAGATTTATCAGTGTTGTAACTCCTACTGACACCGGCAGATATTAGTGAAGGTTATAAATCACACTATGATTCACTGAAAGGAAAATGCACAGAATTAAATTGGGTTGTTGATTTTGTACAAATAAACTTTATCACTGCTTTTGAAGAAGGTGCTTAAAGGGGCAGTCCATCAATTGAGCTACATGAAACAGTCCTCTTTAAACACAGATGGAAAATATCTCGACTTTGCATTAATCCTGAAGAAAATGCTGATTCCCACTATACACTTAAAGGTGCAGTGTGTAGGTCTATTTTTGTGACTTCTATCTATAGAAATAGACTTACAAAACAATTATTTATAGACATTTTTACAAATGTATAATCAACCCCATGTATGGCTTGCTTTTTATATAACCCTAAAATGAGCCCTTTAATGTATATTTACACCAGGAGCGGGGCCACCCTATGGGGGCCACGATGTTTTTTCAAAAGCCCAGAGTGGAAGTACTAAACATCTTTTGAGCTTTAGGGACAACTGAGGGCTACCAATCTTACACAATGTACCTTTATACAACTCAGGGCCTCTCTCAATGTGAGAGAGGCTCATGATAAAGCATCACTCTAATGCATTCCAGACATTTGGTAAAACAAAACTTATTTATCATGATATCATCATAATTATTTTTCTAATTTAAAGAAAATCCTCCTGTTACGCAACATACATGTAATTTATTAATTTCCGTATGTGTAAAACTGATGGTACATCTCTCTAATTCAAGGAGAGGAGCGACAGACTGTAGCATGATGTCATCAAACGATTCCAGCTTCACAGACACAAAATGATAAGCTGTTTGCAGCCATGACAGTTTTACTGAGTGACAAGGACATTTTTTGATCAGCAGCAGAGTGTGGCAGACATCTCCTCTGGATGACGGAGGACGAAAAAATCTCCGACTTGGTGGTGCATCACTGGTGAAGGAATAATCTGTTTCTGTGCACCATGGTCGTGGAATGGGGGTGAAACCAATCATTCTTTTATTAGTGATGAGCAAAGTGAAGCACATATCACCACCAAGGCTGATTGAGCATGTTAAGCCCATACTGCATATGCATGAATTCCATCAAAAATTTAATATATATAACTGATACCAATTCGAATTAAACACCTGCCAAATACATTTGTGAGAACCATGTCCACCCAAAAGTATTCCTTGACAGGGTCTCTCCAGACCCATGCTACAACTTCTGACCGGATCCTAAATTTCTAATCTGTGAGTAATGTTGAGTAAAATTGCATCAGGTGTATAACTCTGCCATGGTTCTCTTAAAAAATCCATTAAAGTCATTCAATTCTAATTTGGATTAGGATCTGCAACAGATTACACACACACACATGAATATCAGTTCTTTGAAGATTTTTCTCATGAAGATCTATCTGTTTTTGTTTCTCTGAGAAACAAAAGAAAATCTAATCTTACAAAACTGAAAACAGAAGAAAAGGGATTTGGGCATCTGGATTTTGTGTAATCCTGCTAATTAACAGCTCACACAGATGAAACCATAATCTTCTTGGCAGAAGTAATAAAACCAATGTTTGTTGCTCTGCAGTTTATTGAGTGACTAAACAATTTCGATGACAATGTGAACGTTTTATTGTGAATTGTCCCTGTTGTAGCTGTGATCCTGATGTAAACTCCGTGTTTCAGGCTGCCTTCCCAAACACATAAAACTTGAGTCAACTTCCTGCTAAATGGAACTGACAGATCAGGGGCCACCAGACTCCCAGCCAGTGGGCAGTGGCGTTGCCAGACATTGCTGGTGATATCCGGCTTTTAGCATCTCTCCCCTGCTGCTCCACAATTAGCAGTCATTAGCAGTTCTGGGGGAACAGAGGGGGGTGTGAAGGGATGGGGTAGCACTGAGGTGGGGGCACAGACTGCAACAGCATGGCAAGTGCTTACAAGGCTAATCGTATTTGTATCTCCATCTCCATTCGCGCATTCACAGCAAGTGCACGTGTGTGTGGTTATGCACTAATGATCTCACAATTCTCAGTGCGCTATTAAATTGTCCAGTGGAGCATCAATGCATTGTGAAAAGCAGTATTTTTGTCTATGTATTATACTTCTTGACACCCACCCGAACAGAGCTTTGGCTACATCTGAGCGTGCATGCGAGTCCACCCAAGGGTAACCCACGAGTAAATATCCAAATGCTAGGTGCCAAAGTTGGGGGAGCTGAGAAAAAGCCAAAACGCCTATCTACAAGCATCGCTTTACATATGTCGCCCACTCAAAACGGAAACACCTCCAACATGACTACACATCCACTGCATCATCACCATAGCAATAATAGTCTGGAAGCAATATAGCTGAAGTAACACCAGTTATCTTAACGGCAACATCCCTTTTCCTTCAACCCCCCCCCCCCTCTTTAAAGGGACAATTAACAAGAGCAGTGGGGGTGTGTTTGGAAGAAAAGACGATATAACAATGCACACTCTAATCCACAAAATAACAGATGCCATGAAAACAGTGATTTGAGCCTTGCTCTAACCACAGAGACTTGGACCATGCAGCAAAAACATTTCCTCACGGAGATGTTCACTGAACATTCACTAACCACTTTATTAGGTACTTAAAGTGAAGGGTTCACTTTTGCTGTGGTTCACCTGATTCAAGTTTCAATGGGTTGTGGGTTGACCATTCACCTCTGGCCACTAACATTAAACAATGGTATATCTTCTCATTTTATGACCACGCTTTAAACAATATGGATGGGACCATGCCACAATCAAAGTCACTTTCTACTTTATTCTAAAGCTCCGTTTGTACTTTAAAGGTACAGTGTGGGGTTTTTTCAGTGATGTCAAAATATAAAAAAAGAACTTGAACTAAAGCCATGGGGCAGTCATTGCGTTAGGCTGTTGAAGTTGTGGGGCCACCTGCTGCCTTGTGATTGGCTAATGACATATTTCTGTTTGAACGGGGTGACTGGATAATGTTGGCTGTAAATACTGTATGTCCACGGTAAGGGGATGAAGAGGAAATGACTGGACACGTCTCCTGTTTGAAAGATGTGATTTTCTTCTCTTTCCCAATAAACTAAACTTAATTACTTATTTCAAATAGAAATGTTCTTTGCTCATCAGTAAATTAAATGCTTTGGGACATTTTTCATGTCTTTCAAAATGTGTACAAAATGCCTCAACACACAGACAACCTAAGTCCAAAGCAAGCATAAATAGCATGACAGAAACAAGATATGTATTGACCCATGGGCTAATTGTGTTTTTGTGCACAGAGGAGCACGCATCACCACGACACAGCCAGAGACATGCACACTCATTCTGTCATGCAAAGACTAAAGCCAATGTGATTGAGTACTTAACACAGTCTGAAAATCCCACAGGATCAATAGTTATCCAGAGTTATTACTCTCTGTATAACATTTATATTGGCACCGTGGCTCGGAAAAGCTACCCAAGATGAACCACGTGAAATTGATGTCAAAGGTGACTGCACAAGCGGCACACAAAAGATAATGTGGAAGCGAAACCAAATGAGAAAAGAATCAACACGGCAGCTTTGCATCATGATTGCCATGGAGCAGATGCAGGTGGTTGTCCTCTCAGGTTCCTCCACAGTTGAATGGCTGGAAACAGCAAAGTGAGACATGTAAATGACATTGATGCACAGAGGGGAGCAATGGAAGAGTGACCTCTTTATTCTGTGGCAGGAGGTTGGCAGCGTGTCCTTTGCCATGGCGCTGCGAGTGGCAGAACAACACCATCTCATCTCTCCTGCTGTGATTTGTGCGTCCGATCACAGAGGCGGCCACTTTTACAGCTGCTATATTGTCAGGGATAAGCAGGATATGGCATGTGGAGCCACTGCTGTGTGTGTGTGTGTGTGTGTGTGTGTGTGTGTGTGTGTGTGTGTGTGTGTGTGTGTGTGTGTGTGTGTAGCTATCTATGAAAGGAAGACATTAATTTGCTGTATCATTTCATGCTGGGACAGTCAACCCCCTCCCTTCCACACTCACATTTTTCCCTGCTCTGAAGCTATAGCTCTATAGCTGGCCTGTCTGCCATAATAAACAGCCCGTGTTGGAGAAGTGAATTTAAACCAGGGCCATATCGCATAATTCTGTACATGAGCGGAGGGGGGCTATGAGAAAAACACATCAATAAAGATGACACCGTTTAAGAGGCAAACAACCTTTACAAAAGAGCGCCGGGTTTAATGGGCTGGCCGCGTGGCTCATAAACCACAACCACATCCAACTGTAGCCGAGACCCAGAGCCAACTTTCACTCAAGGCCGCTGCAGAGAAATGTCACCACTCTTGATAGTAACATTTAACAAAGCAGCCATTTTAGCAGGAGTCACTAACAACTGCGAGAAATCAAACGCAAAATGTGCCGAGTGATCAGTCGGACAGGAGACGTGATAGAAACTCACAGCCAGGGCTCATGACTAAAACACTGCAACTGTGCAAAGTCGCACTGCTATTTTTATCGCTTCATTACTTGTTTTCTTCCGTCCTTCTTCCTTTTTTAGTCTGAATAATGTTGCCTATAAACTGGTAATAAAGTCAAGCACCGCACTTAAGTTTGATTTCTTCTTTCTATTTCTTTGTACAAGAGGTTGCCTAATTTCGGGCATGGAATTTCGCAGATTATTTTTAGCCGTGTTTGATTTGAACTTTCACTGATGTGCATGAAGAGATTCTATTTATACTGTAAATGCACAAGTTTGAAACATTAATAACGAGCCTCATAAACTCCCTACAAGCAGCATCTGCCCGAAAAGTCAAATATCAGTCGACGCCCTCTATATACTATTACTCTATTGAAATCAATCAATGTGATAAATACTGCAGATTGTACATTTAGCAATTTTTTTGTTAATTCCACACACTGCAGCATTGTTTGGGCAGATTGTGGCATGCAACTAGGGATGCAAGCCAAAATAAATAGGAGTTTAACAGAGTCAACAGCAAAGCCCTGATATCCTCTAGTGTGCAGCAGTGAGATTTTCAGTGAGATCAAGTGTGGAATATTATCATTGGATGTCAGAACATTCACTTGTGTTAATCATTTAAAGGTGCAGTTTATAAGATTTGGTGACCTCTAGAGGTGAAGTTGAATCTTATATTCATCACCTCACCCTCATCCTTCTGAGAATGCAGAAGAACCTGTGGTAGACTTCAGTTGTCATTAAACTAATTACAACTAATCCTTAAGGAAATATTAGAATGAAAAGTGCTTTATTTCGAATGGAGGAATCAGCCCAAGACGATATTGTTACTTTATAAGGCAACTGCTGTTAAATGGATGCCCTTTTCATGGTTGAAATTACAAACCATTTCAAGTGAGTATTTGTTTTTCTGCTTTTACAAAAGCCTCATGAACAATCTGTCTTCTTGTCCTTCAGGTATAACACAGTGAAGAAGGTGCAGCCCTCTTCTGTAAATGTAGAGGATCCTTTTCAAGGTACCACTTTCACAAGTACTATCACTAATGAATCTATAAAGACATTATAGTGGTTTAATTTGAATTACAACATTGTGTAAGCTGCTGTTACAATTGGAAGTTACATTAACTTCCAATTGTAACAGCAGCTTCGTTAATCATTCACAAGCTTTAGTTCAAGGTTAATTACGACAACCAAACGAGCGAGGAGACTGTTGACTTCCACAGTTACCTTGGTCAGGGTCATCAGCCTGTATGAATCACACTCACTGTTTCTCTCATTGTTAAAAACAAACTCGGCCCTGGAGACGCACAAATAAATGATCAATGACTAAACGACAACAATGGAACAAGAAGCAGTGGTGGTGAAAGGGACATGAGGCCCCTGAAATATCTACAAATATATGACATCATTTAGATGTAAATCTATGCTAATGCATGCAAAACCAGCCACTGACCTCAACTCACCAAGCACAAGAGCTGTAAATATCCAAAATTCCAAGTTGTTTTTTTGACCATCTTTTGCTTTACCACCTGCCAAAAACACTCAACATTTTTTCTCATTAACATGCAAATGCGGGTAATCAGATTTGCGTTCCGGATTGAATTAATCCCTGCCACCCCTTATGCTTGTACTGTAATCACAAATTACAGACAGGCGTCTGATGGTGGGCTAAAGCCTTGAGTCCTGTCAGAGGGTCTTTTACCTCCGGGGAGAAATCCCAATCAACGCAACTGGTCAGACACAGATACGGCAGCAGCATAGTAATTTGCCACATCCACTGTCAGTTTCAAAGGAATATTAATTTTCCCCTTTCTCTTTTCCTTATCTCTCTGCTCTTGTGGAGTCATTGTGGAGCAGCTACAGTGGGCCCACGCCGTGCCCGGTTTGCTGACATGTTAATCAGCAGGCAATTTGTCCACATTTAACAAGGGGGATGTTTGAGGAGATAAAATGCCTACGTCCTCTCAGTGCAATGCCTTTAAGATTTGGAGTTAACGAGGAGGTTGCATGGGAAAATTCTGTGATCAGAGGGTTGCCACTGCTCTTAATCCCCCTTTAAAACGATGATGTGACAGTGTATAAATAACACTAAACAAAAGCTGAATACTAAGACAGAGGTAGATTCACTCCACCATTATGAATGGTTAAATACCAATTTCTCACATGTAGGTCTAATACTTTAACCCAATACTTTGAATCGGTCATGTGTATGTAGATAGTGGTGCGGTGACTGATTGGTGCAAACAACTATGGTGGCAACAAACTTTCTTTTGTGTGGCTAAATATATCATTTGCCTTCAGAAAGTTTGTAGACACCTCAAACTGGGGTTGGCATGACAACAAAATGCCCAAACCCAATCTGTCAAAAGTGTAACTGTAAACTGGTAAGTGGTTTAAAGTACATCTATGTATAACGGCGGAACAAAACAAATTTAATGAAGCACCTAGCACTGCCCGTGATCGATTTAAACACAGAGGGGTGTTTTGACTGCTTGCCTGACCTGCAGCTGAGTTGAACATAGGTCAACAATGTGGGCGCCCACTGGCTCCAGTAGTTGGCTTAGAATTGATGTCAAGTCGGGAGCTGTTTAAACTATTACCGAGGCTAAGCCCATTATATGGACATCAGGAGCAGGTCCTCTTTACTGGGGCCACCATGTTAGCAGACCAGAATGGCCTGGGAGAGTGGGGTCAGGTGAGGATAATTTAGCAGCAAATTGCAACTTCACCATTTGATTTCTCAATTAGTTCTACACAGCCGTGCAGTGTTAAATTAGCATAATTGTATTTGACTATTCATTCATGATTACGCACACTTGTTTGAGAGTTTTCGCTAATGTATTCCAGTTAGGTCTAATTCATACCAATTTGTCTTGGCAATTAAAAAAGCAGCTCATGCCATTGTCTCGTCATTCTGTGATTTCCAGAAAAAAAAAATCTCATCTGCGTTTCTATTGGCATTGGATGACTGGATGAAACTATGATTGTTGATGTTGATATTGGCGGAGTGTAGAATGTGAGCATACTGCCCGGGCAGAGCAAAAACAACTGTGTGCATGCACATCTCTTCTGGAAAAACCGTCTACCTGTGCAGTATTGAATCTTGTGTAAATCATAATTTAAACGTACATGCGTATTATGTCTCCTCAGCAGCCTCTCCAACACCTGGATGGTCGCATGATAAAATGTGAGATGTACGTCAGGTAAGCAGCGCAGGCTGCTGAGATGTTCAAAATACCAGCCACGCTGAAGAGTGAAAGTGTGACGTCCCCTGTGAGCGGCATCGGTCGTTACATCTATGAAAGACGAGCAGCAACACGAGTGGAAATATATAACAGGCCTCATTCAGATGACAAAGCGGGACAGACAATGGCCGGAGCAGCATTATTCCAACTCCCCTCTGACAGTTCTCTAATTTAATGAGGCACACTGTGAGCGCTCGAATGAGTCCCTCTCTCACTTTGTCTGGACAAGGTCAATCTGCAAACACAAGGGCACGCAGAGAAAATGGCAACAAAACAAAGCCAGGCCTTGTAAAGGAAATGTGAAAAAGTCAGATTACAAACCACCGACAGCGCAAACGAGAAAGGCCACACTGGCAGCTCAGCGCTCCCCAATAACTGTAATGGCAGACACGTTGTAAACAGTGTTTGCTGTGCAGAGAACTGTATAAGCATTTTACCGAGGACTTGGCCGGATAATAAAACGATGTTGCTCACCTCCCCCGATGTGCTAAGCGCAACACTGCAAACACCATGATTATAGTCACACTGACGACAAACAAGTGACGACAACAATCCCTTCCAAACAAACACAAAAACAAATGCACCGAGACTTCGACAGACTGCCACCCCAGCCTCTTGGCTTCACCACGTCCTTCCTCCCTCCATCTGTCTATCAACACAGACACACACGCCATTCTAGGCAGTGGTCGCCTGGCAACATGGCTCAGACTCTGAACATATTTCCCAGATTGGATAAGATATACACTTTCAGCTACAGTGTTATTTCATTAGAAAGGAGCATGTGGGTTTGTGTTTCTGCATCTCTGTCTCCAGCCACCTGCTTTTATTGGAGCCTGCCCCCGGTGTGTTTGCCGGGGGAATATTAAAAAGACGACTGCCGTTGAATGGGATATTATGACATAATTAGCAGGGGTTCCGGGCTGGCACACCACACAAAAACAGATGGCCTGCTAATTCTATTAGCGGAGCAAAAATGACCGCATCGCTTGTAGCACTGGTAGAGTGCTGTGACCTTCAAGCCCCCGCAAGTGGCCTGGTGCACTCACCCCCAAACTGCTACAAGATACTTTCACTGACCCTGCACAGTTCAAATTACACTTTCTGATAAATTAGCAGGACTCATGCAAGGAATTTTGTTTCTGCATTTTAGATATAACGGACACCATGAAGCCTATCTCTACCTCACAGTCACCTTGGTGTAAGTAAGTACAGTAAAGGTTGCATCACCATACAATTTGTTGTGTAGAATCTAGAAAGTATATTATCAGTGCAAATGGAGGATGATATTCATAATTGTGTTTTCAAAAGTATACAATAACTTGAAGCGAAAGGTAGCCACGTTCTGTGTTACCTTAATAAACATTGGAATAAGGCTTCTGTCAGAATCTTTATTGTCACATAGTAAAATGAAATTAAAGTACTCCCCCATGAAGTGCATTAAAATCACAATAAATCATTCATACTACAGTACCACTCGCACAGGTAAAAATAGATGTCACAAAATCATACTGCATAACCTTTAATTGAGTTTCATAAAAATGTATTTTGGCTATGCATTTTATCCATGATGTCATCAATTTCAAGAAGCATGATTTGCTGAAAGTAAGACAGGAAAGGAAATTTTTTTGAAGTTCTTGTTCGTGTTAAAGGTTTTAGGCAAGCATAGAGAAATGCTGTCAAGTAAGAATGCTGGTTTGAGGGTAAAGACTGATTTAAGATAGACTTTTCCACTGTTCACTCATTTTGGGTTTAATTACACTTTAGATTTTTAAACTTTTGCATGGCACTGTTTGTATCATGCCTTTCTGCTGCAGTGGCTGATACTTGTTCAAACAGAGGCAATACTTTCCGCTTTTCAAGTTCTAGAGGTCATTTATATCAGACACCTGGGGCCCTAATGGGTTGGGTTAAGATAAAAAATGGTGGACATTGCACAAACATTACTGAGAGTTTATTTTCTTTTACTTAATGATATTTTGCAATTGCACAAAAGCTGAAATATGAATGTGTAGTTTCACTGACCATCTCTAAGAATTAGAAAAAATGGAAATCTACTTATTAATAAAACTGTGTGTTTGGCACATGGACTTTCACGTTTAAAATGCCCAAAGTGAGATTGGTGATCGGATCCAAAATGTTTTTAGTAATTATCAGCTTATGAATTGATGACAAACACAGGAACACAAGTGTGAGGGGTTTAATACCATTTCAGGATGAGTTGACTGAGTTGATCTTCACTGAAATCTGAATTAGTGGATAAGTAACTCTTTGTGCAGCAATAGTGGTGGTCCAGCTGCAGGGTTGAGGGACTGCTTAAGACAAGTTCTGTTCACAGACGAATAGAGATGAGGAAAATAGTGTTGTTTTTATTTTATTTATTTATTTATTTGATATGCAATGAAATTACTATTTTTCTTTAAATTGAAGTTTATAAATATTCTTAAATTCGATTAAATGAACACATTTGCTTCTCTGCTTCCACAGTAAAATGCCACAATTACCACAATTCCATTATCTGCATTCCAGTTCTTGTATTTTAAATGACAATGTGACCAAGTCTGGCTTTCTATGTATTGCCAATGTAATGCAAATCCATTCAATCATAGTTTAACTATATTCATAAAACACTTCTTGGTCATATACCACATATAAAAGAGGTGATAATGGAGTTCATAATATGGTCTTTTGCTCAATTCATACAAAAAAGGAAGATGTGACCACATGGGCTAATTTATTTGAAATGACAATTGAGAGTGGAATTAAACACATTACCATTCTAATGCTGCAGTTTAATATATTTCATCATCGCTTTTCAGTTTAACATCCATTTTGCCCACAGAAACTCGGCAGCATTGAAATCTGATCAGAGAATGAACTATTGCGGATATTACATTCTGAAATATTACAAACATAATCTTTTCTGTTTTTTTATTACAACACCAGATTGAAGACCATATTCATGTTCATGAATTTTCATTATTCATATACAGGAAGGATTAGTTGTATAGATATATTACTTCAAAGGTGTGGACTCAATGGCCTTTTGCATAAAAAGGGAGGTAAATGTAGCAAACTTCACTGAATCATCACAATTAATTCAAATAAGGTTAGAATTATGTATTACGTTATATATATCTATGCTACACAAACACACACACACACACACACACACACACACACACACACATATATATTCAACTATGAAAATAAAGTAGAACAGTAACTTCAAACAAAAGGGATACTACAAATAATAATAACCTAAATGATACAAACCAACATACCTTGACCTAATTTTAAGATAAAGGGC
>JAFBJT010104286.1:2091-14011 GCA_016785325.1 Chascanopsetta lugubris
CCCCCCCCTGGTTTTACCCCCCCCCGGGGGGCCCCCCCCCCCCCCCGCCCCCCACTCCCCCTCCCCCACACAAACACACACAAAGTGACACAAAGCAGAACATTAGATTGCTGGTTGACTGAATCCAACTGTAACCGAGGCACAGGGTTTTTCATCCAATCAGTCCACAACTGACCGCTTGATTAGGTGGAAGTGTATTGCATGTCGCGAGAGGCCCATTGGTTGCAGGCTTTTTTGGTCCTGGGGGGCTCATGAATCGGCGTCAAACCTGATTATTAAGAAGTGGTGAAGGGGAAAGTCTGCCCTGTGGATTTCTGTGGATTATGTTAGCTAGTGAAAACCTGATAAGGGAAAAGTGGGAAGCACTCCAAAACACCAGCAACTCCAAGGTTTTTCAATACCCCTCTTTGACACTACCAGTTAGAGCTCCTCCCACCCTATGCTTTTACACATACACATTCATCAGCAAGGGACTTTAGTATGCACGTGTCCATAAAGGCAATGGACAGATATCCATTCATTGAGCAGTTGTTTTTATCCAAAGTTTCATACATCAGAGGGTGAATGGAGAGGCTCAGAATTGAACCCATGACCGCATGCATTCAAAGCTCCACCACTCAGCTACAACCGCCCACATATCTTAAAGGCTCAATGTGTAGAGGCAACGTTGCATATTGAACTTTGCCCTTCACTCTTCCTTTATTTAAAAAAAAAAATCCAAAGTGTTTCGTATGTCCGTTCTGGGCAAAAATAAAAACAACCATTTGTGCATTTAGTTGATTATACATAAAATGATGTCATACTCCATCTCTGCCAATAACAATGGAAAATATTGTCTTAATCTGACTCGATTTTGGGGGTTCCTGCAAAATCCATTTGCCCCATTCCTTTGTTTTTGTTGCACATCAAAGAACCATAGGTTCAACTAAGAGATATGAGGCAATAGATGAGAATATCCTTTTTTAATGCTGAAGAGCTCAAACAAGTTAGAAAACTTCACCTTTTGTTTGAAGTCACTAGTTTTCAAAGTGAAAGAAACTTCTCAGAACACGTCACTTACAGGAGCCTCTCATTGTGCGGTTGCTGCCTCTTTTGTTGACACAGGGAAGGACACTGACTGATTCATCTTAAAGCCTTCAGTCTCACCTGAGAAGAATGCATTTGTTGTTCGAAAGGATAATTCAGGGTTAGGCCGAAGGATGCTTTCAATGGCAGGCAACAAGAAATAACAGGTGCTCCTCTCGAAGAATGTGCTGAATGCTCATTTCAACAATAGAATTATGTTCCACAGAGGTACTCAAGTCAAACTCCTCTCTATAAATCTTCTGGGATCAATCAATGCAGAATTCACAGGAAATGGAGAGTTTGTTTGCTGTTAAATTCTCAGTTACTACTTTGTGAGCTAGTATTTATTTACATACTTTGCAGCCTGGCCTCTGTGACTCGATCAAGCTTTCAAGCTTATCTGGCAGAGATGAATGTGAGCTTCTTCTGCGACTTTATTCAAGATTTGGAGGAGCAACTAATGAACACATGGGATCAATAGCAGAACCACAAAGCACAGCCAGTAACCGGAGTGTGTCGCCTCAGTCCCCTGCAGCAGTGGGAACAGGTGACCTAATCCACCGCCACTCGGGTCAAAGCGTTTGAAAAACGAAATCCGTGCACCAGTGTTTTCTAATGCATTCTAATGCGTGGTTGTTGTATTGTAGAGACATATAAATCAAAAACAGATATTGGGGGGGGGGGGGGGGGGGAACCCTGGGGAGGTATTGGGGGGGGGGGGGGTGGAACCCTCATGATTCTATTAGGGAATATTTATTGGCACTGAGTAATTGACAGCTGATTTACGAGCATCTTTTTTTTTTTTAATGATTTTAGTTTATGAAGTGTGAAGGGTAAAGATAGTGAATTGAGACAGATGTCTACAAAATGTGGTGGAAGGACAAAGTATGGATCAGGGACGAACCTAATACATTTCAGTGTGGACCTGGATCGAGGCTGGACAGAGGAATTTGTTTTCATTTCCTTCTAAAGTACGGTATAGGCCTTTATCCTTGATGAAGGTATGTGTTCTCCTGTGCCCCTCTGGATCTTGAAAAACATTCAGGGAACTGATATTCACAACTGTTTGTAAATTGGTGTGGACTGACTGAATTTAAAGAGACTATTGAACCTTGATGGGGTTTTGTGCTCTACTCTGAGCCATAGTGTTTCCTCGTTATAAACAGCCATACAGGTTATTTGTGTTACAAGCCTCTTTTAACCCTGAGAGTGTAGAGTGTAGAAATAGCAAATCTGAGAGCGTAAGTGACCTTGGGGGCGGCCTAAGGTTCATCGCATCTTATGCAATCAGAAGGGATCCGATAAGGTAAGAAGATCGTAGAGAGTTGAAATAAGATGACATGAAGTAGGATTATATACGATTCAATTCAATCAAGTAGTATAAGACAAATACAGTAAAAACAGGAATAAGTCAACGTTAAATAATAATAAACATCACATGAACTATTAACTAGCAATAACATATACAAAGAAAATTGGTTACATGGGATGTAGATGGGAAATATTTGTTCAAATAGAATGAAAATGCATAGACACCACTGAACAAAACAAATGGTACCACACCTGCATGAATGAGTGATGCAGCAGAGTGTCAGGACTTTGATGCTCATGGTCAGTTGGTTTTATAATCTGGAGGCAGCAGGAGGGACAAAGCAGCAGTCGCTCTCTGTCAGACACTACAGGGTGAATCTGGGTGTCACCCAGCAAGAGCTGCCCCTTGCTACATCGTTTAATTTAGCCTTTCGGCATTTGTTGTTGAACCCTATGTAGACTGTTTGCTCCAGTCCTTCCTCTACAATTTGTCCTCGCAAAGTGTCCTCTATTTTCTGTGACTTTTAAACAGAGCCTTATTATTTTTGTGATTGTAAATAAGTGCCCTCTTAGAGAAGCTTCAATAAGAGAGGACATCAGGGGATTGCTTTTGTTTTTTGTGGTGTCTGTGGATTCGATTAAACATATTAAATAGTGGTGTAACAAATATAACCTACGGTCGATTTAATTACATTAGTTCAAGTCAGTGAATATGAATGATTCAAGGTTCAGCATTAATTGTATTGAACACGTCTGAGTCTGAGCGTTTCAAAACCCAACGGCTGAGGGAGCAAATGATGCAAGATGTATTTTGAACTTCGTCTTGCCTGTGGGCAGGGGCTCATAATAACCTCTCCCTCTGGCCGACTCTTACTTTGAAGACATTGTCAAGATACCTCACTTTAATGCCGATAGTTTTTGGGCAAAAATGCCCCAGTGTGCTTTTTCTCAGAACATTCAGTCAACTGGTTGTCAGAAAAGCCACAATCTTCTTGTATGAAAGATAAATGAAACACTTGCCAAGCCACTTATCAAAATTACATTCTCTTGAATTGGCCTCAAAGGTCAATTTGTCTTTAAGATGGTGCCTCAATATTTTGGTTGGATTACTATCCCTGCTGTCGTTGACAGTGGTGCAGGTTGATCACTATGAAAATTATTGACTTATTGCAAAGTTGCAAAGTATTGCAAACAAGAGCACGAGAATGATATGAGAAACCAACAAAACATAAATGAGCAGAGGTCTCATCTCTCCAGATGTTCAACCATTAACTGGAAGCTCTTTGTACACTGTGCAGTCAATCGTCATGACTTGTTGCCATCAGTTATTTGTTTTTGCTATGTTGACACCATTCTGTAGAGACTCTACCCACTGAGTCTGTACAAGTCTGTCTATAAATAGCATCAGTCGGTGTAGGATATGCCCATAACATACAGTGTGTTTGTTCGTGACACAGAGGAGGGACTATGAGACCCTCTACATGAACCAAATGAAATCCAAGATAAAAAGGAACAATGTATCTAAGCCATGAAAACAACAAATACAACCTAATTGGCTTTCTGGTGTTTTGATGCATCATTTGCTGCAGGTCTGTTGGTAGCACTGCATCACGCTGACTTAGGTCACAGTTCTCTTTTCTGCAGGAGTCAGGGGCTGAAATTTGGGAACCGCTGCCAGAGTGCTGGAGCGCGTGAAGGTGGGAGCACGGGTTTGGTGGATGTTTTCAACAGGAAGTGCGGCAGGTTCCTGTCTGTTTCTAATCGATGTTTCCTGGAGTTTAAGTCAACCATGACCAGTTGCAATGACATTTTGCACCTCCAATGTTTTTTATAGTCGCCCAGAATGGAAAATCCCTTTCCATTGTGATGATAACTGAAAGCCACCATCTGTAGGTATGCAACTTGCAACTTCACCACTAGATATCACTGAAGTCTCCACACTGTACCTTTAACTGTTGAAGGACAGATTTTTGTCGGGTCTACAAATTAAGGACGGGGTTTGTTTTTCTTGCATATTATATATTCGATTGCAGTTAGGAGAAATAAAAAATAGTTCTCCCAGATGACACACTGCTCCTTTCATATTGGTCATCTAAAAACCTGGATGAAAAAATGTGCTTTTCTTCATCTCATGGTAATTTGTTTCTCTCTCTCTCCCTCTTGCTTCTTGTCTTGTACAGAGTTTGCCTAGCACTCAACACTGAAGAGAAAAAATACAAAAACAAAAGAAAAGGACAAAGACATAAGAGAGAAAAACATGGATGAGTGGTATCATTACCACTGCCTGTCCACATCTCCCTGTTTATTTTCCCTAACAACACCTCTCTGTAGCACCTCTCAGCAGTGTAGATCAAATTTACTTCCCCTAGTGAATCTAACCCTCGCTGCACCATAAAAATCACTTAACCAAGTGAATTTGATCGCGCTTGAATTGGATCGAGTTACGTGCTGTGCAGCTGTGGAAGCCGGCACAGAAAAGGTGTGACTGAAAACAACAGACCTTGACTGAGACCAGGCTTCTCCGATAAGAGTAGACAAATTGCTTCCCCAGCAGCTGCCTACAACCAATTAACCCGTGGACATTCACAGATATGCATTCTACACTTTTACAGGTAACTGGTAATGACGTGAAGGCACCCTGTGTTTTGTAAGTAATTACCTGTGAGGGCCGTGTGAAGGAGTAAGAATAGAAATGAATCGTTGGAGAAATGTAAACGCTTGTTCTGTCAGAGCCAACTGTGGATTCTCACATCAGGAAGATTAAATGTGGGCTAGTAAGACATTCTGGTCTTTATCGTCTCTTGAGGTTTAAAAAAAAAAATGTTTTTATGTAACATCATTATTTTCATTTGAGTCTCGGTGATGATCAACCTTCTCTCACATCAGCACAGAAACCATCTGTTTAAATTTTCACAGCAAATGGTTTTCAGTGGGTCCCGTGATGATGTGGATTAGTCCGACTTTGTTCATTGACTGTGACTGATCCATACACACGCAGACAGAATAGCAGAATTTGCGATGAACCATAGAATTAAAGGTATAGGATGCAGCATTTGTCGTAGGTGTTTTACAAACAAACTAGTCAAAGTTGACCCCAGCCTAATTAATTATAGGCAACATGCTGCTCCATAGCCTATTCAGACCCTTGCACCATAGGACTAGGTGATCAACTCATTGCATTTGCACAGCCTCTTCTTCTACGATACATTCGCATTAAAGGTATTTGTTTATTGTAGCTGTTCAACAGCTCTACCTGCAATTATATCTCCTGTGTTTCCATTGCTTTTTTCAAATTTAAGACAAACCGCAATTACACAGGAAAAGACTGCAAGGCTGCTATGCATAATTATAACTAAGGCTATACTTTGTGCACAACATACACTCTAAACCACAGTAGTTAGGTTGTATTGTTACATTTATGTAGAAATGCAAGTACTTTAGCAAGCTAGTTGCGCATTGTATGGATACCCCACACACAACAAAACAGTCTGAAAATGCCAACACATACCCAGAGAGCCACGTTTATAGAGATGAAATCCAGCAGCTAGTCCAAGATGACCTTAAGGACTACATATTCCATGTGTTTTGTTCCAGGCTTCAGCTTATTTCTTATCAATTTACTCACAAGAGAAGAATTCTCAAGCAGACACTCACACACACGCACTGCGTGACACTCATTTATCTGGCCGTTATTAATTTCCTGGGAAGCAAAAAAAGAAACTCACCTATACAGGAGCGTTTCTTGTTTCAGGCTTGTTGTAACTGCCAGAGTGAATTTATTAGTCTCCCTGGTCACATAATGAATTATTCTGTGTACCCCCCCCCTCCCCCTTCTGCCAGAGCCAGAGGATAAACTCCAAATTTTAAAGCAGAAATGAAAGAGCGGATATTGTTTGTGTCACTTAACTTATCACCGACCCATGGCAAAATGACAGTGGTGTGCCAGTGATTTCTTGCCTCTCAGACAGTTCCGTGATGGATGGCACATTGTTTCCACTAACACTGGGGCTGTGTGTGTGTCTGTCTGTGCACGCAACCACCTACTATATAATACCTTGATTTCAAAGTAAATTACCAATGGGTCTCTAGACATGAATGAAACATTCACACATTGCCAAGATCTATTTTCATGCTTTTCAAATATCGTCAGCATAGAGAATGAACCGCTACCCGGGGATATTTATCTTTCAGTTTATGCAAATATTATGGCTATAAAGGGAAGCTTGAAATTAATAAATGCTGGAAACATGGGAAGATGAATTTACGTAGATAGGATTCAGATCTGAAGACCTGTGGCGTTCCGGTGCACATAAAGATTTAGGGAATATGGCTGGTGAGGCTACATGCAAAGCTGCTGGTCCCCCTCATAGACCGGGCTGGTTTCTCAGTGTGGAAGGATGACCTGTAGGGTCGATGGAATCCGTAATGTTGGAGAAGATTGAGCTGAGGAGGAGCTGTGAATGAGTTCAGAATCAGTGCTGCTTGAGAGAGACCGTGGGGGATGGGGAAAAGGTGACGCTTGCTCTGCAGTCGCTAGGCAACACGTTCACGTGCTCATGAGCAAAGCATCTAACGGCAGCTGTTTAGGTGTAGCCAATCAGCAGCAGGTAGCTAAATGGAAATATCCATGTATTTGTCAATTACCTGCAGTGTAGGTTCTCAATTGAGAGACATGTGGGGCGGCAAATATGCAAATTAAAAGTATCGTAACTTCATCAACTTCTGTCTTCCATGTGCTGTGACCAAGGTGATTACAATTAGGTAAACATTTTTTCTTTGTGAAATGATCATAAGTCATAGTAAAATACTAATTTAACGTATCATCATTATAGCGCACATATATAATGTGTGCAACCTATTATTATTACTCTGATAAAGCTCTCATACAATTTATTATTAGAATTGCTTGTCGTAGCCTACACAGGCACACAACCCCGCCCCCTTTCAGACCCCTAAGTTGTGGCTGAGGTGTATCATCTCGAAAATGTAGGTAGTTGTCACGGTGATCGTGAGAGGCGTGATTGATTCACTCTGAAGTGGAATTTCCAGCACGACAGTCCCCAGACTCTGCCGCCTTTCCCCCGCAATTCTCTAATCAAATAAAAACATAGTCAAAATGGACCAAGTTTGAAAATATATGTTCCCATTCTGAAGTTATCTTCTTAAAGCCTATTGTTAATTAAAAGTAAACCAAAGCTAAAGTAAAAAATCAGGTCTTAGTTGAAAAGTTAACTTTGCAGAGTTCATAGAAGGTGGATATTTGAACTACCTCAATGCCCTCACCCAATAACTTACACTCAGCAATTCTCTACAGAGGAGGAACTATGTCATTAACATGAAAACGTGCCTTCTAATTGAGTGTAACTTTAAACTTATACCCAGCAGTCCCCCACCATCTGCACTCATTAGTTGGAGAACTTGTGCTGTGCTGTCTTGTGGCAGTAGAAGAGAGAGAGAGAGTGATAATGAGCAATGGTTATGTAAAACGTAGATTGATTCACTGTCCTTTAAAGATTCTTAAGTCATTGTGATGGGAAACAGGCCTCTAGATCTGTGGTTATCTTGGCCATTAAGGTTATTAGGTTATTTTTGTTTGTTTTGTTAGCCTGTTTATGACTAGGGTTGCACAAATACTTGTGAAGATGAGAATTCAACTTTGGTGGAAGAATGTGGAGGGGGTCAGGGGGGACCTTTTAAATGTCAGGGTGGACACGGACCACGGGGCATATCAGCATTTCATGGATCGACGATGAAGCAGTTAGGGAACTGATATGAGGATGTGAATTTTGGAGCAGCTTGACTGAATTTCAGGGGACTGTTGGGTTTTCAAGGAAGTTTGTGTTTGACTTAGTGATGTGCTTGTGTTTTTACTGCTGTTTTGGAGAAATGGCTCAACAGGACCAATGGAGAAACTGTATACCGATTCTCTTTTTTCACTTCCTTTAACGTGGAGACGGAGGGTAGCCAGGAGCCTCCAACATACGTATGGGTCAGTTCTTTGTTACCCACAAAGATATGGACAAACGTACAATGAGAAAGTTTGTCCAACTGCTTTGTGCTTTTTAACACAATTGATGATGTTGTTGGGTATATAGCTGTTTGGAAAATACTCTGGTCGCTTTAAATCAATTTCCCCATGGGAACAGATAAAGTATCTCTCTATCTGGTCAAGTGCTCTCTCTGCATTCTTTCAGCTTGTTTATTTGTGAGCATGATTACATAAAAACTACTTAACAACACTCTACACTGTGTGCTGAATATAGATTAATGGAGATTATTTCGCCTAGTTTTATAATGACATTTTCTGACAACTGGATTTATTTAGGTTATCAAATCACTTCCTTTTTTATCTGTTATCTGTCAATCAAATGTCAGATCTTTTGCTCTTGCTGGACGTATGGGCTCCATTCAGTCCTATTTTTGGGTTCTGCGTAGAATAGTGGACGTCAAAAATGTTTGGTACCTAAGAAAAAAAAGTGTTAAGCAAAAATAATGTGATTATTCAACTGTTATTTTCTCTGTGTGCTGATGGGTCAAGATGATAATCTGCGCCATTGGATTGCATTGCTTATGTTGCCCTAGAGTCTAACACTTACTGCGTTTCTTCTCCCCACTTCCTGACTATAGGATAAGACATTAATTGATTGTGATGGTTGTCAAGGTCCAACCAAGACACAGTCAATAACACATGAACTGCCGGCGTTGTCACCTGTCATTGGATATGGACCATACACACTTGCAGGGCACAGAGGATATATACTGTACAAACATGCCTACACACACACACACACACACACACACACACACACACACACACACACACACAAACAAACACAGATAGAGACACATGCCAATCAAGTGACGGAGGGACACACAGTGCCACAAACTCTCCAGATAGCACTGTGCCCTGCAGACCTGCGAGGCCACACTCCTCTGTACCAGCATCTCCCTTTACCGTCTGCAACACTAAATATTTCAAAGGTGTCAGTCACCCACATCTTCTTATTGAACCTTCTGGAAAAAAACAACAAAGTTTGTTGACACTCGCTGCTGCTCAGAAGGCTGTGATGCTGCTCGTGGTTTGAAATTCCTCTGGAGTGTCACGGTTCTTGATTACAACTGAATAAACGCTCAAATAAAATGCGTATCCTGAGCATTTCTTAAAGCGTATTCCCTGAAGCTTTTGTGACAGCGGGGTACTTCAGATCTTTCCTTTGTGATGTCATTTCACATTATCCATGCCCCCCCCACCATCCATATGTGTCCCTCTTTCATTCCTCCATTGGCCCCCTGCCATCCCATCTTCTTATCTTGCCCTTTTCTCTTCTCCTATCTCTTTGAATCCACTTTCCACATCCTCTTCTGCCTCACAGCAGTCATGCAGTAGTAGTGTGAAGTGTGGCTGTTGCGTTTCGGTCAAAAAGCGCCACCTTTAAAGACTCATTAGCACACGAACTGCATACACACACGGTTATACAGATTCATATTCATATGGGAGTTTTCCAACTCGAGCAAATGACAAATAGAATAGCTTTTGATGGGCTCCCGCTCCGAGTTCTCCCAATAGACGTGCTGACTTCAGTGTAACATTAAACTTCTGTCAGAAAAAGCTGAGGTGAGAGAAGACATTATGTTCTCAATACACGGGGATGGCACAGTGCTGAAGAAACACCATAAATTAGGATGGAATAGGAGGGGGAGATGAAGGGGGGGAGAGGGTGAGGACGGCAAGACACAAACAGATGACTCTTTGCTTTTAGATGACAGAAAGAGTGGAGATACGGTGTGGCTAAATTAGAGGGAGGGGAAAGAGAGATCAAAAGGCAGGAATTGCAAAAAGATAGAGCAACGACATGGCAGTTTTGATGCTGACAGGCTCTGTGGTCAAATGCAAGTAGAACATAGGTTCCCCGAGGACTTGAGAGGGGAGAGTCAGGGGGGAGGCAGCACTTGGGAACGCCAGCACACCCTGGGCAAGGAGACCTCTCGCCTGGTCCAGACTCCTTTATGTAAATTCAGATCACTGTTCCTCCATGTATCGGGTCTGATTAATCATACCGCGTATGCAGGGGATGCAGAGAGTGTCGAGACTTTGCAGTTTCCGCTCGGAAGCGAGGCTGAAGAGAGCAGTGTTGTAATGTAAGCAGGTACGTTTAAACCAGCATGTGCAGCCATTATACACTGTCATGAAAATCAATGCATGGCCTTTGACTTGGACTGTGCATGCTTCAGTTACACTCCAGCCGTCTCTGTGGGACCGTGTTTTAGACACGGTTCATTTCTCCATCGTACATTGTGCTTGTTGTTTGCTGACACATCAACAGAGGTGCCTGCTCCCAGGTCGTCCTCTTCATTATTTTTTCTTTGAGCGCTGCAGTATGGGGCCTGTTTTTGTGTCACAGTGAATGGCTCGGCTAATTACGGGAACGCATTAAACCATTTTCTCAAATCACAACCTATACTGCTCCACCGTGACCTTTGCCATCAAATAAAATATTTAACCGCGGTGATGGATCCACTTGTAGCTAATTAGAGTAGGTACGGAGGACGGGTGGAGAGATCTGACAGACCATAGGTCTCCTGCAGGGAGTAAGTGCGGAGACCCTTCATTTGGGAGATGGGCGCAATAAATAGTCATGTTGACTGTTTCGCTCAGTTTCGCATATGAAAGGTGTATAAGAGCGATAATTATATGGTTGTTTTGATGAATGTATGATTACCTAAATGGATGGCTGTATTCTGCCACAATGAACCTTTAATGCAATCAAAGGTACAGTCTATGTATAACCTGGCCGGGGGGTGGGGGGGGGCGGGGGGTTGTGTAAAACGCATGCCCCACACACCCCCATGTGCGTCCCAAATTTCAATAACACAGCATGGGCTTGTAAAGAGACTTGACAGGCCCTTGTAAGTATATGACTGTCTCACCAGCGCAGCCGTCCACCGCTCCTGTATTAGTGCCAGGAGCAGGCAGGCAGACATTCATTAAGCACTGAGATCAGCACTGACAACGGAGCTTCTCCTTTAAACTGGCCCTCTTACATCAGTGGTGTCAAACAGCCAGAGGGTCCAATCTGACCCTTGGAATGATTTTGCAAAGTGTAAAAACAAAACAATACAGTGTACATGGTTTATGTTGGATACATCGGGAAGAGACATTTTCATTTAGTAGTCAATTTAAATGTCAGATTTTCAATCGATCCACAACTGTACTTTTTTTTGTACTAAAACAATTGAAACATTTGAAGTTCTTGTTTAATGGTTATTATTATATTGTTCTAGTCCAGGCACACTTGCGATCAAATTTGGTTGTGTGTGGCCTCTGAACTCAACAGTTTGACACCCCTGTCTTATAGTTTTCTTTTGGGACAGCAGCCAGGCTACTGAGACTGGTAAGCACTGCAATCCAGTCTGTGACCGTTGTGCCATCAGTAATGCCACTTAGAACAGTGCTGAAATACAACAGCTATAAAACTGCTCCTTGGCCCCTCTCTTTCTCTCGCTCTCTCTCTCTCTCTCTCTCTCTCTCCCTTTCTCCTCCTCT
>JAFBJT010104286.1:21772-49272 GCA_016785325.1 Chascanopsetta lugubris
CCGCTTCTCTTCCGTGTCTTGTTGAGTATCTGGGGAACAACTCACACGGCAAATGTTCACTTTATCCAAAGATGTCGTTCCCTTTGATGTGAAGATCTGAAACCAATGCCTTTAATTGGACGCTTCAACTGGGGGCGTCACTACCAATGCGCTATTTTCCTCTATTTACCTATTTGTATTGATCCATCACACAGTCGATAGACCTGCAAAGTGAAGAGTAGAATAGTTGTAGGTTTATCATAAATAAAAACGTTAGCATCACAGTTAGCTCCATCTAGTAACGTCCAGCTCCACGCGACGTCGACCCCCCTTCAGGTCTCTGGCAGCCCCCTTACCTCGCGCTCGTCTGACCTGCTCCACCCTGAACGTGCCATCACCGAAAAACTGAAGAAAGGTCGATGAAAAACTTCAACAATCAAGTCAACCGACGCGGTTTCCTGGCAGCAGGCGTTCGTCAACACTGTGGTTGCCATGGCGATGGCGTTCACGTGGAGTTCACGTTGTCCCTAAACTAAGGGAGTGTATTAGGGAGTTCAAACTGTTATTAAAGAGGACACCCAACCCTGTTTGTGCAACCCTCAAAGCCAAATCTATCTATTTTATCTTCTTTTGTTCCTTTTTAATGCGCAATGTTATTGTAAAGCACTTTGAGCTGCAATGTATAGCTCAATGAAATGAGCTATACAATTTAATTTTATTATGATTACATTTCTGCCTGTTTGGATTTTTCTTTTGTTTTACTTTGAGTATAAAAGATACATTCTGATTTAGAGTATGAACTGTATAAGTACAATTTGACTGATTGCTACAAACAAATCGAAACATGGCTCTGGAAAAAAATGTTTAATAACTTTTTACAAAATATACAAGTGTGGTGGCACTCTTCAAAAACACAACGTGACCAATTATACACTTTATGTACACTGTTGTAAAAATGCAGGATAAAATACACAATCCCTCCAAACTAACTGTGGCCATCATCCTCCCGATGTTGAAATAGCTTCCATAAAGCGACAAACTAAAAAGATTTGGCACAAATGTGGCAACAAATAAATCTAAAATCAGTTCATCTGGTCAGCAGACTGCCATGTCAGTGACTTTTTAAATGTCTCCCAGGACAACGGTACAAAGAGTCCACAGATCACCTCTAAACTCAACAGGAGGAGGATGACTGCGGTATGAGTGGGAGTGGATTTAAAATAAGTTGGCAAAAGTTGACAACCAAAGCCAGAGGTTACGTGTTATTCATCTTGCGTTTCTTCAGTCGTTCGCGCCAGTTGTCAGGAAGAGCCTCAAAGTTAGCATTCTTTGATGCTTTTCCCCTGGAGAGAATAAAAACAGGACAACAGGAGTGAGATGAAAAAAGGACATCAAAGGTAACCATTTTCTTAACCACTCTAAAAGACGGAGTCGTATCTTGACATACGTCATAAGCTGCTGTTGCTTCCACTCCTCAATGTTCTTTTTGCTCATCTGCTCTCGATCCTCATCACTGGAGCTGCTCTTCTCTTCCTCGTCCAACTCTTTTTGGATGCTCTGCCACTTCTTCACCAGAGAGGGCATTTTGGTCTTACTCTTCTTTGACTGCAGGGCAAGAGAGTATACACATTTTTTTTTGAAATCCCTGCAGATATGCGATTTGGTTTAGTTTTCCAACATTTATGAACACAAATGCTTTACCTTGTCCTTTTTGGCTTTCTTTGTCTTCTCTGTGGGCAGAGCTTTGGTCACAGGAGGTTCGACCTGTGGCTGCGTTGGTGGCAGTGGTGGCAGAGGAGGTAGCGAGGGGACGGGAGGAAGTGGAGGCTCACAAGGAACCAGGGGGGTAGAGACAGCAACAGCTGGCATGCCCCAGTAGGCAGTTGCTGTCATAAGAGGAGCTGCAGACAAAGGTGATGGTATAGTTTGAACCTCCACTGCTCACGTGAGCAATGTCTTAGTGAGGTGGCACTCACTGTACTTTACTCACTAGATAAAAACATCCCCCAAAGTTCATTCTTTTGTCACTGTAATAGAATATTCTGTATTTAAAGGGTAGTGTGTACAATTTGACGACATCTACAGGCAAAGTTGCATTTTCGATCAGCTCACCCTTTCCACCCGAGCATGCAGGAGCTACGGTAGCCCTGGGTTGTCATTCAAGCTCAAAACGTGCTTATCTAGCTGATCTGACCCGGGCTATTGTAAAAACATGGCGGCCCCTACAGGGAGGACACCCGCTCCTGATGGAAATATACATTCAATGGCTCATTTGAGGGTAATGTAAAAAGCAAGTCATACATTAAAGGTGTTTATAGTCGTTTGCAATTCTATTTCTACACTTAAGTGACAACAATTGACTGAAATCGTACAAACTGCACCTTGAAGTGGATGCGTAAAAATACAGTATTCATTGACAATCGAAGCAGTAACAAAAAGCTGAAAGCACAAACTGAATGTACTGTACCAGTCAAAGGTTTGGACACCTTCTCATTTAATGTTTTAAAAGGTGGCTATTTGGCTATTTTGAAGAATCTAAAATACAATATATGTTTTGACTTATTTCACACTTTTTTTTAACTACATAATTCCATGTGTCAATTCATAGTTGTGATGCCTTCGGTGAGAATCTACAATGTAAATAGTCATAGTAGTAGTAGAGGAGCATGGTAGTATATATATATTTGCACTTACCTGCGGTGGCAGCAGGTTGTGTGTACAGAATGGGACTGCTACCAATGATGGCTTTATTAATCTGACCAGCTTTACGTTTCTGACCCTTCCCAAGGGAGCCCGTCTCCACAATCTGCAAAACAGGATAACAATGTTAACACTACTGCGCACGACTACTCTTTATACAGAACTTCATCAGGTACAAAAGAAGTACACAATGATATACCTTCATGCAAGCACTGCCTGGAGGTAAAGGAGGCCTCCCACTGCCGTCCTCCTCAGTTCCAGGGGCTGGGGGCTCGTCGTCATTATCATCATCCATCTCCATCTCCACCTCCATAATCTCTCCATCACTGTCGGGAGGAGGTGGTGGTGGAGGAGGTGAGTCGGGGGGAAGGGGCGGAGGTGGGGGGTAGCTGGAAGGCGGGGGAGGGGGGCTGTCAGGAGGAGGTGGTTGAGATGGGGGCCAGAATGCATTGGGCTGAGGTGGTGGTGGTGGGGCAACAACATGAGTTGATCCTGTAAAAAAAAACAGAATTTAATTCAACATTATCAGGGCTCTCCAGAGAGAAGGGAAGAAGGGCGCCGCGCCACTGTCCCTCTGTTACGCAGCGGATCCGTGCGAACCCCCCCCCCCCACCCCCAAACACTTCGTCAAGCCCCCCCCCCCTCCTCCGTGCACACACATATCGCACAAGATCACAACAGACGTCGTTGAAGCTTACATTACCTGTAGAACAGCTCTCTAACTTGTTCTTTTATTCAATCAACTATACAACTGATCTTATTTTTCTTATTTACACGTCAGCGTGTCATTTCTGTCTCCTCTCCTCCACTCTCGTACCCCAACTCTAACACACACACACACACACACACACGTCAACGCTCCCCCGCGCGTCAGAAAATTGTTCCGTTCTGATGACTTATTATAAGAAACACATGGCTTCATGATTCCCGTTTGTGTCGGTGAGCGTCCGCCTCCTCCACGCCCTCTGCGCGTGACACCTCCATGCGCACGCGCTCACGCGCGACCCCCCGAAGCTGTAAACCAAGGGGCCGATCCGTATGCAGCCCCCCTCCCATCAACAAACGCCATCCTACACATTTCTGGGGAGAGCCGCAACTACAGAATATAAATGAGAATTTTCTTGATAAAGTCGTGGTAAAGACTGACCTGTGATCGCAGCGGTCAGAGCAGACACCGTCTTCGTATCCCCTTGGCCGGAGGTCTGCGCCTGTGAGCCGGGGTCGTCTTTCAGATCCTCTTCCTTGTCCTCCTCCGAAGGGAAATCCCACTGGGAGGCACCAGTCCGGTCCCTCACATAGAAATACCGCCTGTGCTCTCTAGAAAGTGGGACAACAGAGATAGAGGGCAAGAGTCTAAACGACCGGCCTCACATCTGATTTGATTGGCATGACACCTTGGCAGAGGGGGGTTAGAAAATGGACATTATTGCCACAGTAGAGGGCAGGAGTGTTGGCATGGACAGCATCTTTAGCCGTCCAGAAAAGAGGCCAAATCAGAGCGTGGTCAAGTATGTGAACAGCGAACCCACCTTGCTCTAAAAGACAGATAAAGCAAAAACAAATAATCTATGATCCTGAAAAATTGCATTCAGCAGCTCACACCATGGTTGTCATTTGTTTTCCATTTTTTGACAACCATTCCCACCCTGACACAGGAGGACACCAGGAAGGAAGCATCATCCTGCATCATCATCGTCAACAACAACCGCGGGTCAGAAAATAACAAGCACACAGTCAATTTGTTTCATCACATCAGAAAGCATAAAATTAAAAAACCAGAATACATATGAAATAGAGTTGGTCTGACCTGCTGGATTCCCGTCATTGCTCCATCTTCACCTTTTATTTGATGCGTGACACTCGTGGCTTCCAGGGCATCACTCTGTCTGCATTGCATTCTTGGGGTTGTAGTCCTGTAAAGTGCAAGGCTTTCCCACACAACCAACCTTTCTAAAATAACCCCTACCCCACCTCCAGCTTTTCCACTGATAGGGGTCATAATCAGGCTACATCTGCCCCCACAACAAAGGGCTGATCAGTCTCATATAGGGCCGGGGAGTCTTGTCTGTTGTCGGGATATTTTACAGGAAGCAGGCTGGCCCAGAGTGGATGCTCCCTGATCAGTGCGTGCAAGGCAGAGTGCCAGGATTGCATCACAGAAACCTGAAGAGTCTGTTTCTGGTAAGTATCTCAATCCATTGGAACTGGTTAAGCTCCTCCCCAAGTCATGTTACACAGTCTGCAACCTCGGCAATGAAGGGGGTGTAGTCACACGGTAAGACTTTTGGGAGGCGAGGGAGTTTAGAGATGTGAAAGGTAAGGAGCGCGTACCTGTCCCAGTGGCAGGACCAGCCTTTAGGGGTGGCGTTAAGTTCGTAAAATTTTATGTGTTCGGCGGCTTCCTGCAGCCTGCGGCGAAGATAGACCCCGTTTAGAGCGCCCTCCCTCCAGTCAGCGATTCTTGTCTGGAAGAAAAAAAGGGAGGAGCCAAAGGAATGGAATAGAGGGCAAGAGACAAGAAAGAGACCAGACAAAAAGGTCATTCAAGCAAGTTCTCTAGATAAAACCATATGACCCATTTTTTTAATAAAAAGCAAAGTTACATGAGATCTAGTTCAAGTCTTTTACAAGTAGAAACCCTGAGTGATACTGTCTTGTCCTCTCACCTCAGTTTGGAGCAGAAGCAACTGGAAGTTTGAGATTGCTTTTTTGTTTATCCCCAGGAACTCCATCTTGCTGGTGACGGTGTTAGCCAGTTCTCCGATCTGAAACTAAACATCTCAGCATTACAAGAACATCTTTTACCAAGCCTTCGACACTTACAAGGCTTATTTACTTCAAAATTGTTGTTACCTTGAGCTCAGGCGTTTCCACTTTGAGGTCAGGCGTTTCGGACTCCTCTTTTTCTGGAGCCTTCGAAACCACTTTGTCCTCAGAACAGTCTGTTCCCTTTTCTTCTTCTTCTGCAACATTCTCCAAGACTTTAGAAACTGCTATGGGACAGAGGAGTAAAAAAAAGGCACAGGAATTTTAGGAATAAAGGGTTCGATTTTTTCAAATGCAATTTCACCACCCATCAAGATTGCTGAACATTACTGGTGGATTGAGAAATATTTGAACTAACTGGCTTCCGTGTTGTCCTGTGGGTCAGAGCCTCTGCTATTAGAGTCGGGGCTGGCAACAGTGGGGAAGGCGGTCTTCCACCGGTTCTTCTTTGGTAGAATCCCCCGAGCACCGGGGGCATCTTGGCTTGCCTCAGAACAAGGACTGGATGCGCCAGTGCTCCCATCACCGTCCTCCAGTGCTCGCAGCTCGGCCTAAAAGTCAGAGGTTCAAGTCAAACTTAGTCCTTTGTGATATAAATATTTGTAATATTGTTGTGCAATAAAACATATCGAAGTCGTCATTTCTGTCCGAAACAATGGCATTTGATCGAGACCTTTTTCCTCTCCAGGGCCAGTTCCAAATCCATGGTGTCTTCCTCCGTCTCCTCCTCGGCATCAGAATTGTCTCTCGACTGCTTCTTGGTATTAACATCTTCCTGGGCAGTGGGAGGAGCTCTGTCAGATTCACGTAGAGGCGTAGACGGGGATCCGGCTGGCCGCACCGCTTCTCCATCAGAATCCAAACTGTTTTCTGTGTCATCTAAGCCCTTAATCAGTGTTTTCCTCCATTTCTCCTCTGCTTCTTTTACTTCAGAGGGGATCAGTGGAGCAAGCAGAGACGCAGCAACTCCACGTTGCTCCTCCTCTTCACTTGTGAGTCCCACGACACTTTCGATGACCTCCTTTGACACAAAACATGGAAACAGCACAGTAAGGTCCCAGCAACAAAGCCATAAATACCACAGAGTATATGTGATTCATATTTGTGTTCGTCTGAATAAAACTTACGGTCCCCTTGTTCTCTTTCACTGATGTTGGAGGAGTGGAGTTTTCCTCCGTGTGATGACCAGCTGTGCCATTACCATTGATGCTTGAGCTGCAGAGAATATGATACACGTGCGCTACGGTCTACATTCTGCACAGGAGCCAAGATAATAAGACCGTGTACTTTGCCGTCTCTTGGTCCTACCTGTTGACGAGCTGTCCCAGGCTTTGCACCTGATCTGCAAGATAGTGCGGCAGCTCCCAGGACACCTCGTTTGTCACAGTGTTCCAGTAGTAATAGCAACCAGAGTTCTCATCCCATACTTCCTGCCAATCTCCCATCTCTACATTGACTGCAAAAGAAATTGCATCCATGAGATGCCATGGAACAAACACAGTATTTTCAAAGACATGTTATGCAACCCCATGACTATTCTCTGAACAATTATGGAGTGGAGTAAAAGTTTAATCGATATTCTGTTACACTAAAAGGCTGTTTGATCATTTTCCTTTGCAGACAGCTACAAACATTACACACCTGCTGTGTTAAATCAGTCTACTGATAAAGAGGAAAGAGGATTTTTTGGGGACACAGTTACTGAATATAATCAAGCACTGTCGAATTAGAATCCAATTTTAAACCAAATTTAATAATGAAGGGGGGGGGGGGTCACAGATATGTGATATCAAACATTAATACAGTAATTACCTCCAGCGAGTGAATACTGAGTGTTGTACTGAAAATCTGCGCTTTGTTGATGATGTCCCTCGCTGGCAGACGGCTGCTGAGCATCACCCTCAGGTTTGGGTGGGATGTTCGACTGAACTGAAGGTTGAGAGGCTGCATCATCCAAACTGGGTTGAGTGGTGATTGCGTCGATTTCCTGTGATGGGAAAATGCAGCAAGAGATTTATTATTTTATGATTTATTGAGGGAAAAGGCTAATGTTATAGACAAGGAGAGATTTTCTATAAAACCTGTTTCAAACATTTGACTACAATATACATTTCCACATATAATATACAAAATGAATCATACCCATTGGATCAAGATTTTCCTCTTTTACGACTTCATACTCTGTGGTCAGAGCTCATTTTGTCCTGCAAATCATCTTGAATACTTCTTATCCACAACACTAAGTAGATTTTCGTATTTGTGTAAATGACACTGAGTCAAATTTAATTCTTCCGTTGAATCATTTCTAGACTGACATAGCTAGACGGCAGACACAGAACTTAGGTCCCAAAGAACTGAACCTAAAATCCTGATTTGGATAAATATCAACATAATAAGAACTGGGTTATCATCATGTGTTTTTCCACTCTGAGGTCTACACACATGAATATAGTCACTTGTAGCCACAAGGCTTTCAAAGAAACAATACGATGTAGATCATGGTATATACTTACAGCCATGAAATTGGCCAGTGTTTTGTCGATGTCAGCTGACTGGTTATGTTGAGAATTGGCAGCTGAGCGCTGAGATTCTCCGCCATCATCATCATCACTGTCTTCATAGGCTCCCAGCAGGGACAGGCCCTCTGCAGGCAGACGAGAAACAACTAGGCTCAATCATACGGCACATTTCACTGTTATTAGACAGACAGACATGGTTTATGAAACTATCCTTACAAAACATGAGCATGATATCCTCATATTTCATCCTACAACATAGTTATTGAGATGAGATGGATCAAATATAACTGATACACACAACGAGAAGAATACAAATACACGTGATCAGAAATATGCAAATTCGGTCTATGTACATTAACAAAATAGTATAGTTTTGCACAGGATGATTAATATCCTGCAGGAGAAAAAATATATATGGAATTGGAAATTTAAACAGAATCAATACACAGCCAACAATAAATCAACCTATCCACTGTTTGCATCACTGGAGCTCGGTGTGGCTTCCCATGAGCTATATTGGGCTTTATGAGGTTGGTTCTGGTCAGTAATGGTCCTAAAAAATATATATAACCAAGTCAATCATACCCTGACCCAGGACCTAAGAAGTAACGGGTTAGCCGATCCACATCGAGCCGTGGTCCCCGAGACCCAAAGTCAGTGTCATTGCGGGAATCACACGTGCACAAACAAACTCTTTACCTGTGGCCTTTACTGCTGGAGCCTTCATGTTTGTGCGTCTCTCTTTAATGAATCTCTGTCTGTCGCCCTCCTGCTCGTCTGAAAATCACAACAGATGAATCAGAACATTTTAACAATATGGAGCTGGCTCGTCAAACATTGGTAAAATAAGAGAGACCCTCTCTGGAACAATGTCAAGACAACTGACTACTTGTTTTAAACCTTGTAAACGTAAGATCGAGTTACAGCTGTGTATTCATTTAACTGCTCTGTCCCCTGAGCGGAAGCTATAACACTGTTTTTATGAGCAGCAGCAAAGAGCTTGTCCTGCATGTAAATAGTTGGCGCTGGCATGTCGTGGCCATGTGAAATGGAAGTGCTGGTCCACTTGGTGGCATCATTTCTGTCAAATGGACCAAGTTGAGGAAAGGATCGAATCGTTTTTTCCCCTGAACTGGTTCCAGAGCTCGTTTAGAGCCGTTGCCTGACTTAGCACTGGTTCTTTGTTTTCCCGCGGCCTAAGCACCAGCTACAGCTCAGGACTGGTGCCAGACCAGACACAGGGTTGGGGCGGGGTTATTAGTTTTAGTTTCAAAGCTGCTTAATTGTCTTATGGGCTGAAAAAGGGTTCACACACAGCACATTTGTATGTCAGATTTTCTTATGTGGTTAATTTCTAAATATCTCTGCATGGTCTTTACCTTGCTACATTGGAGTATCTAGTTTAGAGTTTAGTCTTCCAAGCGAACCGCTGTCACTGAACACACAGTTTTCATTGCCTTTGATGTAAAGATGTGAAATGTGTGCATTTCGCCAAATGCCTTTGATTGTTGACATTGGACCAACAGGTGCGATAACACTTTGTAGACCAAAACATGACAAACTGCTCATATCCTTCTCCTCTGAGGTAACAGTCCACAAAGTCCGATTCCCCGGGCATCGTTTTACTTTTTCCGTTGTGCCCGCAGATTCACTTCGCTCTCTCAGACTAGCTAGCGAATGTAAGCTAACATTGTGAAAGCACGTGCTGGTAATATCCTCATACTCATTCACAACGTGAATACAATGTATTTGTTATGCAAATTTAGAGTCTGTTATATTCGACTAATTAGAGGACAAAGGTTAGGTTTGACAAACCGTCCAAACGCTAGTAGCTAGTTGCCAGGTAGCTTAGCAAGCTAGCTGGACGCATCTATCCCTAAATTAAGAAAACCGTTTATTCAATTCATGTCTTCACTTATATAAATGTACTTCCAAAATAGCCGTGTACATTCGCTACCTACAACTCGTCAGCTACAATATCATTTAAACCGTTAACGTGTCCATTGTTCACAGGTATGAAATGTGCGCTAGCATGAAGCTAACGAGCCGCTCAGCCTGTATTAAGAACTTACTCTCCGATCCCGATCCTGCCTCGTCCCTCTCCCCCGTATTTCCCCCACGGAGCCCGGGGGGTGAAAGCTGAAGTATCGTTCTTCGAACAACTGTTCCACCTGTAATGCGAGTTTTCTTCCCCATCCCCGGCATGAGGGCCTGCTCGGTTTGCCTCGCTCGCGTCGATAGCAGTGATCGTGGGATAGGGTACAAAAGAAGAAGACGACTTCCGGGTCATATGACGCTGGGCGGAAGTGGAAGAAGGGAACACGGTGTCTTGTTTGTGTGTCTGCGGCTTCCAGGGAGCAACTGCTAAGTTGTTAATGAGCTTAAAACCATCACCCACGCCAGAAGAACACACGCCGACATTTACTCGTTCAAAAACCCACGTATGTGTGTGTCTTCCGGTTGAGCTAGCTCGTTGCTAAGAGCGGTCTCTTCGCCTGTTCGAGGGGAGCTGAGCAGACATGACACGGAGAGGCGAGGAGAAGCAATTCGTTCCACGGTTTCGAAGGAGGAGCGCCCACTGATGTCTCAGCATAAAGACTCACCACGGAGGCAGCAGTCGGCTGGAGTTGCAGGAGAAGCGAGCGCCCAAACCAGGACCAGCAAGAGACAAGTGTTGAGCGGACCAGAAGCGATGGGGGCGGCGATGGGTCCCGTGCTGCACTGGCTGCACGATGTTGCTGCCGTCACTCTCCTCAAAGCTCGGCGGACTCTGTTCCAGGCCGCGATCCTGCTCTGCGTCCTGGGTCTGCTGCTCTGGGTGTCGGTCTTCCTCTATGGGAGCTTCTACTACTCCTACATGCCCACTGTGAGCTTCTCCACCCCGGTGCACTTCTACTACTCCTCCGACTGTGAACCCTCGGGACCGGGGCTCTGTTCTTTCCCCACCGCCAACATCTCCTTCATGAAGAAAGACAAGGACCAGGGGGTGATGGCGTACGGTCAGCCCTATCGCGTGTCTTTGGAGCTGGAGATGCCGGAGTCTCCGGTGAATGAACAGGTGGGGATGTTCATGGTCAGGATGTCCTCTTTCACCAAGGGAGGGAAGATGGTCTCCTCAGTGGGAAGATCTACGATGCTGCATTTCCGCTCCGGCCTCCTGCAGACCCTCAGCACCTTGTTCTTCTCGCCTCTCCTTCTGACGGGGATGTCTGAGCAGAAGCAGCTCATAGAGGTGGAGCTTTATCCAGATTATATCATCAACGCCAATCAACCCGCTGCCGGTGCTGTTATTGAGATCCGCTCCAAACAAGTGCAGGTCTACTCGTCTCAGCTCCGTATCCATGCCTACTTCACCGGCATCCGCTACATTCTCTACAACTTCCCCCTGACGTCCGCCGTGATCGGTGTGGCCTCCAACTTTGCCTTCCTCTGCGTCATCGTGCTGTTCAGCTACCTGCAGTTCATATGGGGCGGCATCTGGCCCCCGGACCAGGTGAAAGTGCGGGTCATGATTGGAGACAACACCCAAATCCAGAAGAGGAGAGAGGAGGCCAAGAAGCGCATGGAGCGAGAAAATTCCTTGAAAGAATTGGAAAGCCCTCAAGTGGTGGGGCCTGTGAAGGAAGCAGCTGATTTCCAGGGAACTGACTCAGAGGCGGGGGGGCGCTCAAAGAAGCCCTCACTCTCTCCTGAGGCGACTGCGCCTGATACCCAAGAGGAAGGGTCCCATGACTCTGAGGGTCCTGATGAGAGAGACGGCTCAGAGGTGATGAGTGGATCCCAGGTGCCTGAGCAACAGAATGAGACCGCCCTCCGACAGAGAGCCGGACCCTGGATGAGCCTGTGAATCCGCTCACTCTCCACACAGCTACGTTACCTGTAGTATGTTCACACACAAAGTCCTATCTCTTTTTTTTTTTTTTTTTTATCAGATGTGAGGTTATTCGATACGTTACGCTTCTGGATACAAAATAACCCTCAGTGTCCGTGAGCACAAATGCATGGGAACATGTCTGCGTCATTTCTACTAACAAACTGCAGTTTATTGCCTCGTGTTTACCTCGTTGCAACTTTGGCCTCTTGTCATTCAGCGTATTGTCCGTCGAGTGGACAGATTGTTCTCCAGAGAAAAGCATTACACAACTTTCTTCCGTTTGCGCCCTTTGTGGGTGGGGTGTGTCTTCAGCAGGGGCTACGACATTCCAGCTCGCTCTCGTCCAACAGTATTGATCGCATGTTTAATGTTTCTGTTGTCGTTGGCATAACAGCCCACTGAGAAGTTGGAAAATGACTAATTTCAAGGCACAGTGTAAAATGTAAGTCAAATGATTGCCATTCAAGTCGGCGGACTCTGAATCTAAATAATCATACATTGGTGTTTCCATTAATCAAGTATGAGTTATACATGTTAATTCATAGATATAATGACCTTTAGTTCTATATTAAAGGCCTGTAGGTCGTGTTACATGCTTTGGATGGAAGGGTGAGGTGATGGGTATTCAGCTGCATCGAGCACCTTCACCACCACTAAACCCTCAACACTCTACAATCACCTTCTCTCTTTGTGAGGAGATGTTGCAGCTCTGCACTTAAAACTCGTTATAATCCAGATTGATAGATCTTCATTTCCCTTTCAGAGGATATCCACAAACATGCCTCGTGGTGTTTTCTCTCTCTCTCTCACTGGCTCTTTCAGACCAATTTGATCTGGACATTTTTTCCTCAAACGTTTCTTTGTTTTCACAACTTAAGAACATGTGTAAATGTTCCAGCCTCATGGCGACATGGAATGTGTTTGAGCTTCTTTTTATTTTCCCTCTTCGAAAATAGACATGCTATGTCCCAGTGTTTTGACCGACTTCTCCGCTGTGACGGACGAAGTTAAAGAAGTTACGCTATTACAAAGTTGGTTTTCATTCCATCTGATCTTTGTGTTCATTGTGGTTTTGCTTACTCAGTGTAGCACTGTTCCAGTGAAGTTTAAGCTCTGCAGTTTGATGACGTAAGAACATATATTTATTGGTTTTTATCAAGACCTGTATATTTTATCGGATTGATCTTTTAAAAATGGGTTCAGAATGTGAATATTGAGGAATGTAAGAGAAGGGTGAGTGAATCCTGGAAAGTTGTTACATAGAAATGAGTAGGACGCACATACCACTCATCTTGGTTTCTGTTGTTCAAAATATTCTCCTCAAAGCCACTGAAGTTACTTGATGTTATTTATGCATTGATGCTAAATTAAACAAATAACACAATTGTGCGTGTCGTTCGTTATGTTTTTGAAGACTCTTCTTTCAAATATAAAGTCAACATAATCCACTCTCTTACAATATGGTGTAAAGGAACTTACTTCAGTATACTTGATTAGAGGAAAAGGCAGACCATGAAGGATTAGTGACATTTAATGATCATAGATTAATATTGCTTATCCTGTCCCTCCGATAATGTAGGACATCTACTTTGTAAGACTATAGAAAGTAGCCACCCCAAAGTAATTATAAGATATAGATTTAAAGGCTGAATTTCCGGTAACAAAACAACTACTGGCACATTCATCTGATCACAGACTCACATTTTCCAGAAACACCTCTGCACTGCAACGTGATAGTTGCCCAGAAGCCTTTTGAACAGGGGCGTGAAACATACGGCCGATGGGCCAAAACTGGTCCACCACAGAGTCCAAACCCACCAATGAGATCACTTTGCAAAAGTGAAGACATTAAATGTATTCTTTCAAATAAAGTAACCGCTATTTCACATGCGTCCACTACAGGTCTCACACCATCCACCATCGAGCAAGCAAACTGTTCATCTGCCGGAGCTGGAGGTGAAAAACGTCTCAGCGCGTCATGTCAGCTTCTACCGCTTATCCAGTAATCTGGGTTTCAGGTTACCAGTCAGGGCCAGTGACACTCGCAGGGTCCAAGTGGGGCTCGAACCAGTGACCTTTTTTTCAAAAGGCAACAGCTCTAACCACTGAGCACTGCCGCCCTTGTCTCCAAAAACAAAAAGCACTCCACATGGTTATTTTTTCATTATAATACTTTCATGAATCATAAACTGTTCCTCGTAACATGAGACAATCTTTATCATCGCAGCGCAACCACATCCACTCTTCCTCCGCATCCACTCTGCCACCACAAACCCTGCTGATGCAGACTCCATTTTCTGTTTGTCTCTGCAAACGTGTTGTTCACTTGACTGTAAAGTCTCAGGGACTCTGACCTGTCGTTGCTCTTATTTGATTCGTACTGTGCAGTGACTTGGTACAAGCGACAAAAGCAAACTCCGAATATAAAAAGAGCTCAAACTGGGTGTGATGTGTGTTGTATGTGACATGACCTGTATGTTAATGGACATTTACATAAGAATGACACAAGCCAATGAAGGAATGCGACTGACTTGTGTAACCTTCAGACGTGCGCTCTGACCCCACGGTCTCTGAGCTTTGCAGAGGTCGGACCTTAAGAAGGGGGGCACTGTGACAACACTGATGACTTCACTTTCGACAACGTTGAGTGTAACGGCAACATTTCTCCATGAATGAAACCTGCGAAAGTTTCAAACACAAAAGCAGCAAAGAAGATACGGTGGATTAGTTTGTGGAGACTTTTGGAATGAAGCGTATGTTCAGTACGTTAGTGTGAGGATCGCTTTGGAGCCAATTCTCTCTTTTTGTTGAAAAGGACTCACGAGTTGTGTAGAGATGTATTACACAGTCACAGTGAATCTTGTTTACATAACTCTTTCCTGGCACATTGCAGAATGAGAAAGATGCATTTATGATCTGTTTCAAACCAGAAGCTCATGGCCTTGATATTAGGGCTCAGTAAGAGCCTTTACTCAGGCCACAGCCCCAATCTGTCCGATGAATTATGCATCGGTCTGGATAAGGAGTGCACTAATTGACTCAAACCATCCATCAATTGTATTAAAAACCTCACATTTATCCTCAGCAGGTACAGATATTATCTCGCAGCCTCAGCTGGAGCCAGAATTTCTCTGTCCCTCTCTCCATCGTATAAGAGCCAGAAAATGACCCTTGAAGTGTGTGCAATGAGAGACATGCTGCGCATTGAATGATTCAATAAACTGGAGCAAAACAAACCCATGTATGAGCCATATAAACTTAACAAAGACAACAATGCTCAGTCAAACATGCTTAACACTATTCACTATCACTACATTTGACAGTGTACTTGTTCTGTGTCATAAAATGTGATTCCCCTGCAGAGCGGTCGGTTTAGGGGCCAGATCTGGTCCAAGGACCGAATCCATTCATAGATCTAGATGAAAAAGAACAAATTCAAATGAGACATTATTAAAGGTGAAGTGTGTAAGATTTAGTGACCTCTAGAGGTGAAGTTGCATGTTGCATCCATCACCCATCTGAGCATGGAGGAGAACCTGTGAGCCCGTAATTGTTATTAAGACTCAGAAGATCTTGAGTATGTCCACTCTGGGCTACTGTCAAAACACTGCGGCCCCCAATAGAGAGGACCCGCACCTCATGTAACTATACATTCATGGGTTCATTTAAGGGTCATGGGAACAGAAATACAAGTGGGTGATTATGAAAATGTCTCTGTCATTTATTTGTTATATTTTTTCAAACTATAGAGGTGACAAAAAAACGACTGAAATCTCACACACTGCACCTTTAAACCAAACATGTTGACAGTGTGAAAGATATTTGAACATTCAAATGTTGCTTCTCATATCGGCCACATTCTTTGGAAAGCGCGTCCCTCGGAGTCTTACACTGAAGCTCGTGTTCTTCCCGTATCTGGACCAGAGGCCTCAGTCCGATGTTCAGCACCTTCGCGCTGAGTCTTCCTCTTCAATGTCACCGTGAGTCGGCAGCCGCTCCGGTGGCCGGAGGTCGCTCTGCGCCTCCACGCTAAATAACTTGGTCCTCCTCCGGTCGTACCGCCACGACCTCGGCCGAGGTTTCGCTGGCTGCGCTCGATCCGTCTTCCTCGAGCTCGTCGTCTGAACAATCTGCCCAGCGTCCGACCTTCTTCACCCCCTCGCCCACCACCGGTGCGTTCACACAGGGGTTGTGGTCGTAAATGATGACCTTCAAGCCCTGCAGATGAGACAAGCGTGGGAAGCGCCGTATTTTGTTCCTGTCCACATCGATGATGGCGAGGAAGTGCATCTCCAGCAGCACGGGCGGGAACTCCAGCAGCTGGTTCCCTGCGAGCCAGATGCTTCTCAACTCCTCCAGGCATCCCAGCCGGTGGGGTACGCTCCGTATCTGGTTGTATCCGAGGTGCAGGGTCTTGAGGTTGGGCAGCTGACAAATCACCTCAGGGAAAACGGTGAAGCAGTTGGTCTCCAGCCACAGAGTGTTCAGTTCCTTCAGCTCGCTCAGTTCCCGGGGGAGGTGGTAAAGCCGATTGTTGCCCAGGTACAGGATGTTGAGCTGAGGCAGTTTGCAGACAGCTGCCGGCAGCTCTTCGAAACAGTTGAAGTCCAGCGCCAGCAGCTGCAGCTTCCTCAGTCCCTTCAGGCTGCCGGGCAAAGAGCTGAGGTTGTTGTCACTCAGGTAGAGCTTCACCAGCTCATCGAAGACACAAGCCGCGACGGGCAGCCGACGGAGCTGCCGGCTGCTCAGGTCCAGGGTCCGATCGAGGGGCATCTCCTTCAGGTCCCCCACTAAGAAGCGTTGGCAGCGCTCTGAGGGAATCAAGGCAACGACCCCTCGCATGACGTTGCCCATTGTCCTAAAGTATCTGGGACACACCCCTGCTTCCCCACTTCAGCTCTGTGCCTGGAAAGTGTTGCGCTCATGGAGGCTTTTGGTATCTTTCGCGAGAGTTCACAGCGTTCCAGTGACGATCCTCCACTCCAGAGTTAATGTTAACGATCTTGAAAATATGCAAGGCAGAGAGAAGTGAATGACAATACAATACATCTTTCCAACAATGAAACAGCGCACACTTTGCCCTGTAGCAGCAGTTGCATGTTGAGGATGCTGAATTACAGCCTGCTGTGTGATAGAGGCCGTGACGGCAAGTTATTTTGAATAAACACAAGCATCAGCGGGTATCAAAAAAGAAACAGACCACGATGAGGGTGATGATAAACGGGACGCGGACAGAAAGAAGACTTACTTTGCATGTTTTCCCGTTGATGTCCGTGATCTCCAGCAGACATTTGTTTATCCAACCTAATGGGCTGAGAACGATTGCATTCCCCGGACAGTGATTCCCCAGAGCAGTCCTCTCACCGACTCCCTGTGGCTCCGAGCTTTGCCCTGACTTTCACATGGTGACAGCAGACTGAGTGCGCTCTCCTCCCCATTCGTGCCCCCCCCACCCCTTATTCCCAAGATGACAGAGGTGGTGGAAAGAGAGAGAGAGAGAGAGAGAGAGAGAGAGAGAGAGAGGAGGGGAGGAGCAGGATTCTCAGGATAAGCTGAAGTGCTCTGTGATAAAAGAGCAGCAAAGGTCATTTACATTCTGTTTTAATTGTCCCTGATGCTTCCAGGCCTGACAAGCGGACCCTCATGGTGGGATGATATAAGGAAAACGGGAGAAAACAACAAGACGTGTTCAAAATGTGTATCAAAGGGCGCAGCTTTATATTTGGTCAGTTCCAGGCTGAACATTGGTCCCAGGCTACAAAGGCTCCAACCTCTCAAATACAAATTCAGGCCCACGTTTTGTATTTCCCTTGCAGACGTATGGAAAGTGAGGGTATAGTATCTGTTCTGAACGAGTCGTCCCTGCCAGCCAGAGGTGTGATTTGCCTCTGCTGTCGCATACTTTCATTAGTGCTATTTTCCACCCAGATAAAACTGGGGAGGAATTTCATTTTCCTTATCAGGTGGGGCAATGGTCGCCCCCTGTCTGCTTTCACTCACTGACAGTAACTGTTTTTAGCACCTGTCCCTCTTCTTATCCGCTGCCTCCACGAGGGCCTCAGAATGCCAACAGATTGAACAGTGTCATATAGACCCTATACACGTCAAAGAACTTAATATATCACAGCAGAGAACGTTTAAGTTGAGCAGACTATCACTGTTATGAGTTGTTGGACAGTGGCTGGTTACCTGTGAGTCTTTAACGTGTTTATATGATATCACAGCTCAAAACATCTGTGGTAAAAGGTAAAGAAAGCAAAGAATCTGGATACCAACCATTAATATCACTTTGATTCTTTAAACCAAGTGGGATAACAATATGAGGAATACTTACTGCGCATATCAGTGTTGTAAACTACCAGCCATTATGCGCCATGTGCAAAGCGAAATATTATGGTCTGTATTCATATAGACCCCTAAAAGCATGAGCACAATGCCGTCATTTGATTTGATTATAGTTATTCTAAAGGACATTGTATTTGTTTGCATCTTCCTAATGTATTCTTGTTTTGATTTCTCCCAGCTGATACAACCATTATCAAAAGTGGAAAATAAATAAATGTAATATTATCAGTATCACTACTACTACTCCCACCACCCCCACCAATAAAAATGACAACAACAACAACAACAACAATAATAATAATAATTGTTATTATTGTTATCATTATTATTATCATCACCATTCTTATTATTATCCCAATCATTCTTATTATTATTATCATTATTATTGTTTGTTATTATTATTGTTATTATTATTATCATCATTATTGTCATTATTATTGTTTGTTATTATTATTGTTATTATTATTATCATTATTATTGTCATACTTTGTTTACGTTCTGTTTTGTCATTTTTGTTCCAAATTCATTCAATGTCAAAAACAAGAAACAAAAGGAGGTGAACAGTTTTGTGTACGGAAGTGGTCAGCAGGTTGTAAGGTCAGAGGGTAAAGGCTATTCCCCCTTTCGATTTAGAATACACACAGCCATCTTGGATCTAACGAAGCGAAGGGAAATTGATGCGGTGAGGCTCTTTTACTTCTTTTTGGCCATTTAAAGGGGCTCCAAGCAAATGTTATCCTATCGGCAGAATCTCTTTACCATGCCGTTTCCCTCCGCGTCGACTCGGGGCAGATAGGTCGCTCTTAGCTCCAGCAGATTGTCGCAACTTCTGCTGGTGCTTCGGCTGCAGCAGCAATCGGAGCTTTAAGCCGAGGGAACGCTCCGCCGTCTGCGGATACACTAACGCACAGGGGGCTCGTATCGCCGCCCAGAACCGGCCGCCGCTCCGTGACCGACACTGGGCGTTTTGTCCCTGAAATGTGTATTAAATACTGGCTGTTGGGTTAGCTTATTAGCTACTTATGCTAACACAGAGTGATATCTGTTAGCCTGCTAACGTTAGCTGCAACGCTGTTGGCTAACTAGCCTGTTAGCATTGATGCTGTTTCCTTCCCCCGGTAGTGACACATAAGCTTACAGGGCACCGGTTAACTTTTACACTGAACCGAGCCAAAGGCCAGTAAATGTCCACTTAGTGTTGTTCGCAGTTTTCTCGTCTCCAGACAATTAAAACATCCAAATGTTATTGTGGAAGTTCACCATCATCTTTTCATTGAATCGATCAACTTTATTTCATTAACCACATGATGCTACGGCGAAATTCAAAGAAAACAGTGCTGATTACGACCCGAATTACTGGACTAAATATACTAATTGTCTAATCAATATCAGATGCACGTATTCGTTGAGATGTTGGTGCGTTTAGATGCAGAATAACTGCCATGCGATGCTGTCAGATGTTAACAAGTCTCCCTACATGTTTCAAGAATGTCCCCTAGTCCTGTAGATTAACTACTGGAAAGAGTCCATTTCAAATACTTTGCTTCTGAAAGTGATAATATTTTCCGCTTCTTACGTTTTTTGTTCATTGGACTTTAATGTGTCTTAAATTATTTGAAAGATAATACATATATTGTTTTTCATATGTCACCATTTGTATGGAAGTAATCATTACAGCCTTTTTGTCACATGTGTGCTGACAACACCATTAACTCATCTTTGAACTTCAGCTTTGCATTTGTGAAATGTTTTCATTTGTCATACTTTCTTGGGTGAAGTATTTCCAACTATTAGATATTTTAGTTTGATCTAGATCTACACTGTCTAAAACAACCGTCTATGTCAGTGTAACCTGCGAAACTGCTGTTTTGCAGTTTTAGAGAAGTCATTTAAAAGAAAAGAACGTTACAGATGAGATGTTTAGATGTAATATACCTTCAAGATGTGGTGTCAGATCAGTTAAGGGATTTCCATATCCAGCTTAGCAGTTTTGCTGCTGCCACTCTCAGATGAATGAGATGTGATACTTGTATTTATCTGTTTTATATTCTTCTTTAACACTCCTCTGTTCTTTCTCCTGTCAGGTGACAAAAGGCATGTTTGGTGCTAGAAAGAAATTTGTAGAGTTTGTCGAGGTTGTCGATAACGACTTCACAGATGACAGCATGTACTACAATCAACCGTCGATGTTCCCACATCGGTCGGACAAAGATGTGAGTGCTGTCGCTGGTCTGCACATTTCTGTCATTTCTCAATGTAACACGAGCAATTTCACAGTGGTCATTCTCTGTCCTGTCCTCAAATGTTCCTCCACCAGATGCTCTCCTCCCCCTCCCCATCATCGTCAGGTCAGCTGTCACAGCTTGGTGCAAGTTTGTATGGTCCACAAAGTAAGTCTTTGTTTTTCTTCATAAATGATCACATGTCTTATGTCACATGTCTTAAGTGTCACATACATTGAGTTGATCCACCTTTGGTGTCACTTACATTCTTACAGTTTGTCATTTGTTCAAGCGTCTAACAAGTCGAACAATCTGAGTAATAATATGTTTGTGTTTCTGCAGGTGCACTGGGATTCTCAGTCAGGGGAATGGGTAACAGTACACCTCAGCTAAATCGAAATTTAACACAAGGCACACAACTACCGAGTCATGTCACTCCCACAACAGGGGTCCCAACCATGTCCCTCCACACCCCTCCATCACCAAGCAGGTGTGTATCACTGTATTCGTTTGAGAGTTTAAAGAGGAAGCGGGTTCAGAACTGTGGATGTAAAGCTGTTGGGCTCGAGCCAGATGGAAACTAAACCTTGTGCCTGTGCGGTGACAGGGGGACATTGCCCATGAACTCGAGGAATATGCTGAACCACTCTCAGGTCAGTCAGAGCATCGGAATGAGTGGCAGGACCAACAGTATGGGCAGCTCGGGGCTGGGCAGCCCCAGCCGCAGTTCACCCAGTATCATTTGTATGCCCAAACAGCAGCCAGCACGTCAGCCCTTCACCATAAACAGGTAGATGTGGCTCAGCTGTCCTGCTTCATTTGAATGGAGGTGAATGTTTGGAGGCTGATGTACATTGTTCTGGTTTCCCTCTCTGTCTCTGCAGCATGTCGGGATTTGGTATGAACCGTAATCAGACTTTTGGGATGAATAACTCGTTGGCAAGCAACATCTTCAATGGCACAGGTTAGACAATCACGCCTGGGTGGGTCCATTTAGGCTGAATGATTACGTTTTAATAATCATATATATTGAATAGTAAGAGAGCAAAAATCAATTCAGGACTGTTAGATGTTTGTATCAAAAATTCCACTTGATATCCAATAATACATTTCACTATTTTTTAACATCTTGGGCTGAATCTCTACATATAAAATCAAAAAGTTTCATTTAAGCAAGAGCTCTCATTTTTCTCTTGGGGTAGAACAGAGAGACGATATGAAAAAGCTCTGTCTAAACAGTCAGCGCCATGGTAACTATTTGATCACTGAGGTCATTATATGAGCTATGAAGGCACCGCGTTCACTGTAAACTCAAGGTCACCAAGTCTTGCGCACTGTACCTTTAAGCCTGTGTTGAAGAAGTGTGAGTTTATCCGTCAATGCTGAAGCAAACTACGTATTTTGCAAATGATTGTCCCCTAAAGGTTCATTTTTCATTGATAAACATCGTAGCTGAATCACCTCGTGTTTTACAAATGCAGCGTTACCCGACGGGTCAAATCCATCAATGGTGAATATTTCATGATACAAATTCCCTGCGTCCTTCCTGCAGATGGAAGTGAAAACGTGACTGGACTGGATCTGTCGGACTTCCCTGCATTAGCAGACAGGAATCGGAGAGAAGGGACTGGAAACCCAACACCGGTCCTCAACCCACTGGCTGGAAGGGCTCCTTATGGTAGGCCCTTCACCTCAGTCCACTTCCTGTTTCACGCATCAGTTCAAAGACAGCTCTTCCCTCTGAGAGGAAATGGCTTCAGAGTCCTGAGTTCACAGTAACAGCTACGTTACAGTGAACATGCAAGACAGTAGAAAGAATTGTGTTTCGTTTTTCATCAGCCTATATTTTCTAATTCACTGTGTCCATCGTAATTCAGTCGGCATGGTGACAAAGCCATCGACAGAACAGACGCAGGATTTCTCAATCCACAACGAGGACTTCCCTGCACTGCCTGGTCCAAACTACAAGGACCCCACGTTGAACAACGAAGACAGTAAAACGGTGAGTGAGCAGTAGATGGTCTGTCTGTTCTTTGCCCAGACATCAAAGACAATGGTTCTGTTTGAAAACCGCTCTATCTTGTTTAGAACTTGAACTCCACAAGCAAGAGCACATCCAGCATAGATGGGCCAAAGTTCCCCGGAGACAAGACGGCCTCAGCACAGAACAACAACCAGAAGAAAGGGATCCAGGTGTTGCCCGATGGTGAGACCTCTCAGCCAATCGTATCGCTCCAATTCTACTGAGACATCCCTTCTTAATCGCACAACTTGGGTGAGGCAGTTAGGTTCTCTACCCTGTATTTTGTGTTTCGATAATTACTGGATAGGCTTCAATGAAGAAACCGAAAGAAAATGTTTTCCATTGATTCCATCACATTTACCTAAACGTGTCTGTGACCAGAGTTAAAAAAACCACACCAACCAATTGGCTCAGTTTGCTCCAATGCGCGCACAAAATATGGTTTATAAAAACGAGGTAATGTATCAGCTGTAGATCACTGCACATTCCGAGTGTTTGTTTGAATTCTCAGTTTGTCGTGCTGCTGCAGGTCGGGTGACGAACATTCCCTCAGGAATGGTGACGGACCAATTCGGCATGATCGGCCTGCTGACGTTCATCCGGGCGGCAGAGACCGATCCGGGGATGGTCCATCTGGCGCTCGGGAGCGACCTCACCACACTGGGACTCAACTTAAACTCACCAGAGTAAGACGGCTGTGTTAATGCCATTCATCAGTCAACAGATTCACGGCAGCAAAGCGTAAATCATGAAAGGCACTACCCGTTTATGTTGGAGTAACTTTTAATCCTGGCTGATTCGCAAATCTGCCTGCATCAGGACAACTTGGCTGTCGTGGTGTCATTTCACCCGAGGGCTCGATCCTACAAACACGAGGCTGTTTCTAAAAGCGCTAAGGACTCATCCTAACTTCTCTCTCCAACAGAAACTTGTATCCCAAGTTCGCGTCTCCATGGGCCTCGGCACCTTGTCGACCTCAAGACATCGGTGAGACTGGTATTCTTCGCTCGTCTGTACTAATGACTCTTTTCTCATCTGCTAACTTCTCCCTCTGCTTCCCTTTTCAGACTTCCACGTTCCCTCTGAGTATTTGACCAATATTCACATAAGGGACAAGGTAACGATCATAGCGCCCGGCCATAGATCTCAGTATGAGTACACGGTGTGAGCGTAAGTGTAATTCTTCTTTGCTGCTTTTCTTTCTAGTTGGCTGCGATCAAACTGGCTCGATACGGTGAAGACCTGTTGTTCTATCTGTATTACATGAACGGAGGAGACCTGCTACAGCTTTTAGCCGCAGTGGAGCTGTGAGTACTTTTGACTGGAGAAACCGCACAAATATTCTTTAAGATCGTTAGTCATGTGGCCAACAACATTTTTTGGCCAATTTATGCATTGCAAATCTGGCATTGATTCCCAACATGTTTTCAAGTTACAGTCCATTATTGTTAAATACGAAATGCCAATAAAATCATGAATCTGGAAATGGAATTAGGAACAAAGCCTCTTTCCTCGTGGTTCATTTACTGAAAGAAACACTTTGCACAAACGTTTTGCCAGCGATCAACTCTTGATACTGACGCACATCAGACTCAGCAGCAAGTCACTTTATCCGTTTAGAAATGTGATTTTTTCCTCTTGAGATCATTTGGAAGCTACATTGTCTCTTCTTCCTGTTTTCTGTCCTCTGCCTCAGCTTTAACCGTGATTGGAGGTACCATAAAGAGGAGCGGGTTTGGATAACCAGGGCACCGGGCATGGAGCCTTCACTCAAGACCAACACCTACGAGAGGGGGACCTACTACTTTTTCGATTGTCTAAACTGGCGGAAAGTAGCCAAGGTCAGAATAGCGCAAAACACCCCAAGTTGTCCCTTCTCTGGTTGTGGATAGAATCTTTCTCAAATGACATCTGAATTGTCTCTGCATCTCTCAGGAGTTCCACCTGGAATATGATAAGCTGGAGGAAAGGCCTCACGTGCCAACAACGTTCAACTACAATCCCGCCCAGCAGGCCTTCTAAGGCCCACCCACTCCAAAGGCCGCAGCTGTTCCTGTGCACGGTGGTTTAGTGCAAGGAGGGGTCGCTGTGGTTCTCTTGGTTTTTATTCCTTGAGGATTTGGCTCTTTGATTGCGGGGGTCATTGCCACCATTAAAACTGCCCTGCCTTTCCAAAACGTACATGCTGCCCAGAACATTAACACTTGTTCTGTTTTTATTCTTTATCTTCCTCCTGTCGTTCGTTTGTCTTGTTTTCAAGCAGGGTCTGTGTTATGTTTACGTCTCTGAATCTGACGCCTTTGTTCTCCCAGAGAACAGCACTGACCTTATGGCACAGGACAGTGATAGAACAAGCCTCATATTTACAGCTACTTTTAAGAACAGAGAAAAATTGGGAAAGTAAACAGATTCGAGAGAAAGGGGTGAAAGAAATGCAATGTTTATTGTTGCACTTTATTTAGTAATAAAAGAACACAAAATTTGTTTGTGCTTTTTTATGTGAACACTCCCTCTCCGTTTCCCCCTTCTCCATTTTGGGTTTAGATCATGCAACTGTGCATCCATGCATAATTAATAATTCACCCTTTCCTTCCTCTTTTGACTTTTATCTTTACTGTGCGAATCTGCCACGAGCTGGTTCCCATCTCACACCCTGTCTGTGTCTGAGCGCGGTTCCACTTGAACTTGGACAGAAATCTGGGACGACTTCAGCATCTGCACATGTGGACAAAACCTCACGGAGGCTAAATGGCTACATTACGTTGCTCCAGAGCAAACAACTCTTTCCAGTCTTTGTTACAATTTTGTAAGAAATATGTAAATTTTTGTTTCTTTGCATCACACAAATTAGTATATGTATGTATGAATGTGTCTATATATGTATATGTATGTATATATACGCATATATACAGTATATATGTATGTATATACGCATATATGTATACATATTCATATATATGTATATATATATGTATGTATATATATGTGAATGACATCTATTTTGGAAGAAATTTTGCCCTGCGTTGTACCTCGTTTTTATGAGGTGAGCATGGATGCAATATGTGGATGTAACAGGACATTTCTGGATCTGCTGGACAGTGTCACATGGCACTGTGGGCACTTACACCATAAAAGATACAACATTTAAATGTCATTCAAGGAAAGGCCTGATTCTCAACCAAAAAAAACATGGTGGTCATCCCGAGTTTGAAACTCAAAGCAAAAAAAAGGGATGTATTTGGATTCAAGCTATTTGAAGAGCAGGGATGCAGCATTTCATAGGAAACGGAAAACTGACAAATTGAGGAGGAAAAAAAATTGAGACCAATCTTGTACTTTCTGAAGTGAAAAGCTTTTCTTTGTATTAAAGCAGAAAAGGCTTTCCTGAACCACGCTGACTGAGTCTCGTTTGTTCCAACTGAGAAGATTCTACCTTTTCCCACAGTTTAGCTTCATTCATTTGAGCAGGATTTCTTTTGAAACATTCATTGCTAAGTGCTTCTTATGTCCATGTGCAAACCTTTATTACATCTACGTAAAATCACAGTTAAAATGATTTTGCTTAAACAATTGAGTATTGTAAGTTTTATTATTCTTAGACTTTAAACCCTTTCTCTTAAAACAGGTTAATTAATAGAATCGAATTAAATAAAAAAATGTGAGGCTGCAAGGAAACACCCATCAATGGTCTGAAATCCTGGTTACATGATTGGTCTAAACTATTTAGATTGATATATAGTTTACGCTTCTTGTGCAGACACACCCTAGTTCAATGATTTACTAAAATAGAAAAAGAACAATATGCAAATGACAAACATGGCACATTCATATGACAATGGAAACATTCTCGAGAATCCTCCGTCGTGTACAGATCTGTCAAAGGCCACAAGCAAATTAGTTGTTTACTGAACTAATCTTTAAGCTCCGGCTTCAACTGTAGAAAAAAAATCCAGATCTTAAAAGTCTAAAAGTATCAAAATGCTGCAAGGTGAAACATTTGCGTGTATCTCACCTGTCGAATTGCACTCGCTTGTTTAAATGCTACTTTTTGAAATTCGTCGGATGCCCAACAGAAGTGGACTGAGGTGAAACTGTAAGCCACGCGCTGCAGCAGCGCTTTAAGAAAAACACGTTCTGATGGAGACATTCGTCTCGGGACGTAAAGACTGAAACAAATACACTGGAGTTTTAATCAACTCCAGCTCTGGACCCGCCGACTTCACTTTGAGGCTGGTTCAGTTGCGCCGCAGCTTTCTGAAGCGCCTCCTGCTTTAGAAGCTTCTTCTAACGGACAAAAAATGGTCAAAGTTACATGTGGAATGTAAAGGTGGATGAAGACATAGAAGCCCTCACTCATTTATTATGGCACTGATATGTTTCATTGATTTATAGATGAAACACCACCTGCCTGTGTAACTGGGCAGGATGTGCATAATTCAAAGCTTCATCGATCATCCCCCTCACACCCCCCTAACCTTTATCCTTCTTCTCCTGCGTCTCCTCGGCTGCCGTCTTGTCGGCCCTGAAGAAGATTCTGGCGCTGCTCAAGGAGAAGTGAAGCAGCTCAAACTCCTGCAGAGAGACGACGACAGATACTGCTCAGATCACACTGAACTCTGGATCATCACTTTGTGAGCATCCTTTTTACAGCGGTTTGCTATTTGAACCCGTCCGAGGCTCGTTTACGCCCCATCTGGATCCATCTGGACTGATGTCGACAGATAAGATGACTGATGTGAACCAAGGAACTCGACTCTGATCCTCCAATTCAAAGGCGCCGTCTTACAGATTGATCAATTCTGATTTTTTGCTCAGAACTGATTTTTTGTTTGGCTTCTTCACATCATTGTTTAAATGTGGCCAAAATCAGATTTTCGAGTCAACAGATCAGTGTTGTTAAAGGTGCAGTGAGTAAGATTTCGGTCGTTTTTGTCACTTCTAGAAATATTACATATTTCAGAAATATTTTTACCCTGAAATGAGCCCATGAATATATATTTGCATGAGGAGCGACTCTCTTCGGAGGCCCCCATGTTTTGACAGTAGCCCAGAGTGGACACATTTAACACCTT
>JAFBJT010104286.1:54272-62176 GCA_016785325.1 Chascanopsetta lugubris
CACGTAGGCTGCAATGTTGACAAAGCATTACTTTTCCCACAGGGATCAATATCACACTGCGCACACACTCATCCCTGACATAAATCAGTTTGATTCATTCTCTACCACACACATTTAACACTTTGACAACCACGACGAGGACCAAAATCAACACAGTACAACTTTCGGCACCTTTTATATGAATGAAGCGGTTGAAGAATCTGACTGGTTTGAGGGAGAAGAAGTGCGCCAGATCCTTCATGCCAACTTTGAAGGGGTTCCTGTCATCCAGCTTCAGGTGAGTGTGAACAGAAAGACGCAGGTCTTTCTCGATCTCCTTGCACAGCTTGTCCAGCAGGTGCTAGAAAAAACAACAATTAAACACAATCAGCAGTCAAACATTTGAGATTGTATTACACCAAATATCACAATGACAAAGCACACTCATATGGAACATGCCAATCAAGTTGCTTTAAAGTGTGGCACAAAGAATAGAAACAGAATGAAAAACAAGACAAAACAACATTCAGAAAAAACAAAATGTACTAAAGTACAAAAATATTAGAACAGGCTAGAAATGTGAAACTAATGTGAAGCCTAAATAAGTTTTACCTCCATATTTACCATACCTATTTTAAGTACCGTTGAAATATTCGAATCAGAGGATATCTGCGCTCCTGTTGGTTTTTATAAATGATTAAAAGGTTCAAAATGTATTTAGGATCTATATCATTAGAAGATAAGTGCATTAGTCAAAGAACCTTGAAACATATTCATAAAAAAAATGTGGAGCCAGTGCTAAAAGTTCAAACGCTGTGCTTTTACAACTTCTGTGGAACCTTTCTAAATCTCGGAGTTGAAACGGGAACTTGAACATCACAGTTTCATCTGCTCTCACCTCATTGAACACATCCATGATCTCCTTGTCATAACTCTCCAGGAGTTGGTCACATGATTCCATGTGCTTGGCGTGCAACATGGACGGCACACTGTCCCTCAGAGCACTAAACATGTACTGCGCCAGCCAATCACAGATGTAACCAGGGAGGACAGAGGAAAAGGCAGAAGAAGAGGTGGCTTTTAAAATCAAATGTAAAAAGAGAAAACATGTTTAAACGTTTAACGTTGTTGCCCATCAACCTACGTGAATTCTTGCAGCATCCACAGCGTTGTCATAAACATCATCTAAGTAGATGGGAAACACAGCTCGGTGCCAGTAAAGGAAGCTGCAGTCACAGAGTATCTTAACCCTATGGCACAAATCCACAAAAAGTAGGTTGATCATGAATGCATCAACACTAGCACTTCAAATATTGTTGCCAAACAAAAAAGACAAAGAAAAACACCTCTCGCGCAGCTCACTGATAAGATCCAGCTTCTTCAAGATGAGCTGCAGCGGGAGCAGCTCCTCGTCTTTAAAGGTTTTCTGGAGGTAGCGAGACATTCATTTCGATGTCAAGCTCGAATGAAATTGAGTGTTATCTCATTACCGCAGCTTTCTCAAGACGTACCAGCTGAGTGCCAACGCACAGGGCCAACGACACCACGAGGCGCCGCTCTTTCGTGCTGGGTCCACAGAGGGCGTTTTGTGCCAGCACTAAAGACGACAGGACGTCCAGCCGCTGCTCACTGTACTTCTTGTCAGAGATCACCCGTTTCTTAACGGAGGAAAACACAATGAAGGGTCACAGAAAATCAACAGAGACATGCGCAAGTCCCTGAGGTCAGAAATCCTTTAAAGGTACAGCGTCTCAGATTCGGCGGCATCTACTGGTGACCTATGGCAGCCCTCGGTGGTCATTAAATCTCAAAAGATGTTTGCGTCCACTCTGGGCTATTGTAAAACATGATGGCCCCTATAGGGTGGACCCACTTCAAGTGTAAAGATATATTAAAGGGAACATTTAAGGGTTATGTAAAATACGTTGGGGCAATTGTGCATTTGTACATTTTGTATGTCTCTATGTATTTGTTTTGTATTTCTACTTCTATAGGTAGAAAAGATCCTGAATACTGAAATCTCACACGCTGCACCTCGAGTGTTCTTGTTTATATTCACCTTGGCTGTGCCAATGGCCGTCAGGGCCTGTGACTGCAGCTGCTGCGTTATGTGAGACACAGAGTCAGCGACGACCATCGAGCGCCGGTGAAATGTATGTTCCACAGCCTGAGGGGAGACACGGAACCAGCTTATTTCTTTTTCTCAAGACAATCAACGTACTTGCAAGAGGAAAACTCTCTCCCCCTCCGTCAAACACACACCCACGCACAGATCTGCACAAACGCACACCTTGAGCAGTTCAACCATTCGACAGAGAGCTTTGACCGACGTCTTGGTCATGGGCCTCTGCATGGACATGTACATGTTCATGGTGGTTTTGATGATAGTGCTGATGCTGTACGAGTACAAGATTCCCTGTGAAGACAGACAGGAGGAACATACTTCAGACTTTCGTCGACATGAAATGAAGTGAAGGTGAAAGACACACCGTTCCCTATTCTGTCATCTTTACCTGTACAAACACATTACACCGGCTGTTGAGGTCGTCTGCCAACTTTTCACTTTTATGGTCTTTAGACAAGATAGATTCCATCTTCATCATCCACGAGGTCACAAACACATAGTAAGACTGAACATCCCTGATGAGATCAAGACAAAGAAAGATGGTTTGATCCTAGAAACTCTGGATTTCGAGACAATGTGAGTAATATGAGCTTTTGCTCCTCTGACTTTGTGAGTGTCTGAGCTCTCTGCTGCAGGTGGGTGTCTCTCTGCATTCTGATGCCCTGCAGACTCTTCTTATCCATCAGTTTAGCAGCAGCAGGGATTTTAGCAATGAGGAAGGTGTCAGGGAACCAGATGATGGTTGCAGTTAAAGTGACCGCCGGGACCTGGAGGAAGGATCGGACATAAAACATTTGAAAATGTGTCACCTCAGGAGAAAGATGACAAGCCAGGAGTGTAAAACTACCTTTTTACAGACATCAAGCAGAGATTTGTACAGCTTTTTGTCGACACTTCTGAAGATGTGGAAGTGAAGGACAAAGAGACTGCAGAGACCAGCATATTTATCTCTCTGGTCAATTTCTGATGGTTCACCTGAAAACAAAAACATAAAATCTTTCAATCAAATAAATGTGACCACCAGTGAAACCAAGTTTTCAAGCACAATGAAACTAACCAATCTTTGACTCAATGTTGGAGAATATGGCGCGAATGTTGAAGGCAAACTCCTCAGCAAAGATGCTGTTTTTGGCGACTGCTACTCCTTCGCCTGGATCGTCAAATCTTTGTTCGACACACGCCTGAAACACAGTCATTGACATGAAGAGATCATGAAGAACAAAGCGTAGTGTATAGGGAGTTTATTCGCAGAGATTCCTGGACTGACCTCTGCTCTTATTTCACCATAAAAAACAGGGGTGTAAAGTTGGTGGGGAAGCATCCTATGATTTGCACATCTAAGGTTATAAAATCCTGGGATTGAGTTGAGGTGTTGGCCCAAGTCAAATGGCCCAGGAAACTGCTGTATTATCTTCCAAAATGAAATCATCTCTGGGCCAGGCAATTAGATATATGAGTGACACTGTGGATAACTCAGATGGAACAGGGACACGTGGGGTGAAGGAGCTTCAAGTGAGTGAGATCAATGTTAAAGCGATCACTCCCAGACTATCTCATTGAATTCCAATACACTTCAAACAGTTCAAAAAAGCTATTTGAGACCGTGAATGTGCAACTATTGAGTTTTCTGAACTAGACAGAAGATAGTAAAGCAACCTGAGAGCGGGTCCCTGTTTTGCAGGAGTGAACTTATCACGACCTATACAGTTACAGAGTTGTCTCGTGGATCATGTTTACACTTTAAACTGGGCTCAGACATTAAGTGTACAACATAATGACGGGTGTATTAGAAATGAAGTTACCTGCAATATCATGCCGTCCAGCAGTTGTCCCTCCAACTTCAGCAAAAGTTTTTCAAACGGTTTCAGCTTCTCTTCGGGGATGGAGAATTTCCCAGGGTTATGATGCACTGACTTCAACAATCTGTCAGTCAACCATGCAGTTATAGACAAGAAAAAGAGAAGACAGAGAGAAAAGCCCAATTATTCTTTTCTTTTTTTGCAGTTGCCTTTGCACAGACACAGATCCTGAACAGACTCTGTAGCTTGATTTAAATGCCAAAAATGGAACTATGGATTGAGGACATGAGGAATGCAGGAGACATTTTGGTTATACCACCGATAGTGATGCTCTTTTTCCTTGATATAAACGGTACAACAGAGCAGCCAAAATCAATGCCACAACAAGTATCTGTTTACTGTTCCGCATCTCCCATCATCATGACCGGTGACTGGTGTCTGTCTCTCTAAAAAACACTATGCTTGACATCCTGCATCACACATTGACTAACATCTCTCATCTTTCCTGTAGGAAGCACTTGAATCAAATATGTACAGACATTCCAATATATAATTCTCTTTAATTTTCAAGTTACGTCCAAATGAAGTAAACAGAAGCTGAGACAGAATCCAGAAAAAAAAACTTGGGAAGAGGCAATGAAACCACATGACCACACTCATTTCTGCTCCACACCTACTGGTATTTTGGTGATGTAGTGGTAGAACAACATGCACACATCAAAGCATAACTATGAACGCTCACATGCCTGTGAGGGCTACCAGTACACATTCAGCGTGGCTTTGACACATGGGCATGAATTGGTCTTACGAGTGGAGGTGTTCACCTTTTGTACATTTTCCAGTGATCTTTGAGGGCACCATGGTTCTCCAAGATCTCATCAAGTGTGAGCAGCACCACCAACAACTCTCCCAGATGTTCGTACACAATCTGCAGCAGAAAAACATGAGGCAGACACAGTAAGAAATGTGTAGACTAAAGACAGACGCACACAAATCTCTACATCTTGAGCCAACCTGAAAATGGACGCCAGACGACTCAATGATTTTCGTTGCACCCCTGAGATTGAGGAAAGAGACATAATGACAGATGAACACTCTTCAACTACAACATGTAAAGTCTGTATCTGCCTCAATGAAAAGTGCATAGAAAATCTTTTCAGAAAGTCTCCAACCAATCCAATGAGAACATTACATTACTCTTCACGAATCTCACTTGTTGCTGTTGTAGAGCGCAGCCAGCTGATGAACAATGTTGACCACCACTTCATAACATCTGGTCACAAAGCAGGACAGTTCCTGAACAGGGAGCAAAGGGAGAAATTCTCAAAATGTCTTCCCTGAACTGTCTTATTGATCAAATTGGAGTTATTACTTACTTGCAGCAACGAGATGAATCTACCCATCTGTATCTGGGACTCTCCTTCAACCACACCCGTGTCAGACACTACACAACACGAATGTTATGCACAGTATATTTACATCAGTTCTGGGAAAATAAAAGCTCTAAACAAAGTACAGCCAGGACTTAAGGAAGCACTTATTACCTCCTTCTCCATAGTACAATAAGCCATTATAGAACTTTGTTTCTGCCTGTGGATGAAGGCATATTAATTCATTACTTTCAAGAGATAAAAATCTGAATTCTGTATGAAATAGCACAACATTAATAAAGTGCACAGTATGATTGTCCTTACCTCATATTTGAGTTTCTTTACTTCACTACAGAGTGCCGCATAAACTGTGATAACTTTATTTAGAACCTGCAAACCACATAATAGAAGATTGATGATTGAATCAGATAACTTAAATGATCCGTGGGTAAACATGGTAGGTTGCAATTGTTCCATTGAAGAAAATAACTATAGGCAAAAAAATAGTAATGATACAAATGTGGATTTTTATACATGTGTACAGTTGTGCTTCTACAAAAACAACAAGGCAGAAAACGTCCACACTGTAAACATAAAAAGGCATGCAAGTAAACGCAAATTACAGCAGATGAAGATGCTGATCATCAAATAAATACACATATACACTAAACATGCAATATAGCATAGTTGAATTGTCTATGTATGAGTTATTCTTGGACATACATATTTAGTGAAGCACCAGCTCCACCTAATGTTGAGCCTAAGAAGTACAATCACATCAAGTGCACATTTTATGTGGGCCCCATTCCATTTAATATCTAGAATTCTCTGCAGGCCAATTAAAAATGGTCCCCGGGCCGCAGTTGCCCAGCGGGGCATAGTTTGGACACCCCTGCTTTAGGATATTTATATTTATATTTATTTTTCCTTACCTTGTTATCAGTTTTAATTAACTCCAATAACGATGACTGTTCACATGGGAAAAGCTGAAGGAGACAACAACAACAACATAGGAAGGAAATTACACAAAGTTTTAAAAAAATATATTCTCATATGCAGCCAGCGGTGTTTTACCCCCAGAGCAATGGGGTCCAGAGTGAAGTCCCACACATCTCCAATGGAGTCATCCAGAGCCTCCTCAATGCCCCTCAACTGGGAGGTGTACTCCTCCAGGAACCTGCTATAGTTCTTCAGCTGGACCTCAGTGTGTATCTCTGCAAGAAGGGAAGTCACGTCAATATCTTTGAAAGGACGGATGAGTTCATGTTTCTGATATCACTGTATCAGACTACACCCAGATGATTTCACGTTAAATGGCATGTCCCCAACGGGGGATTATATGGTGAGTGATTCCGAGTTATCACAACGTCTACATTTACATCCACTTACACCTAACTCTTTATCAAACCAGCAATCACGAGAGACCATTGCACATACAGTACCTCTGCCCAAGCCCAACATTCCCTTTAAAAACAATCAAGTCACAACCAAATCGCACATTTTCATGCAGAACACAAATCCCATAAGTATGAACTCTTTTCAAACAAAAATCTCCTCATTAATTCAGAAGAAATACACAAACATTTGGAAGAATTCAATTTATTCACTGTTGCAGAGAAAGAGGTAAACACACACACACACATTAACACAAATTGCATTTGCCCCCTGATCTAGAGCAACGCTAAAATCTTAGGAGTTCTTCCACGAATCATATCACACCCTTCCACCAAGTTCCATGCACATCAGTGAGCTGGACTTGTTCAATTTTCCTGTGATAACAAATACACAACCTCCTTGGCAGAGCTAACTGGAGCAGTTACAAATCACTGTTTGCTGTTTCATGAATATTTAATGATAGATGAAGACATGAGTCCTTCCACATGACAAACTTTTCAAATACATATTAGCGTGTTGTTAAAGGGAATTATAAAACAATTGTTTTGGATGATGAGAACAAACACTATAGCAGACAGAATATTAAGATATGCCAATAATGCTAACTACTAATGTGACTGTCTATGATGGTATCACACCTTCCAAACAACAAAGATAGAGACGGAAGTAGATGGGTTTCAACCAACAACATTAAGTCATGGATACTTTTGATAAAAATACAGACAGCACTGGTATCAACACGTGCTTTGTTACCTTTTCCCTGAGAGAACACTTTAAAATATGCGCCGTGTCGATGAATTCACGGTCACGGGGTAATAAACGAAACTCTCAGAATTGTTTATTGATCCAGTAAATAGACGGAGCCCAAGTAGCAAAGCTAACTGCGTTAGCCTAGCAAACGAGGGTGTCGCTGTGTTTTTCTATTAGTTTCTCCGTGTCAGCACCGGACAAAGCACTTACTCTGTGAACCGTCGTCAAAGCGGTCAAACTCCCAGTCGGGTGCGATGGTTTCTGCGGCCATTCTGCCCGCAGAGGTGCTCCCAAACACGGCTGCCTGCTACACGCTGCTCAGGTGCGACACGGTCACATTACAGGTCCCATGACTTTGTGGATGGCCGCTAATGCTCATGGGAAATGTAGTCTGGGGGAAGTTCACATGGATATACGATACCGTAATAATAATAATTATTATTAATAATAATAATGATGATGATGATGATGATGATGGTGATAATA
>JAFBJT010104291.1:0-13028 GCA_016785325.1 Chascanopsetta lugubris
GCTTTAAGGTGCCAATATGAAGGGGGTGGGGGTACAATCTGTCAGCCCAGCCTGCCCCCCGTGCCCTTTGGTCAGCATTGAGCATTGAACCCCCCCACCCCCCACCCCCCTTTCTCCATCTGCCCACCTGAATCCCTGTGACAACTCAACACAAGCAGTCCTTATTACAGCTGAAGGTTAGCAGGAGGTTATCTGCTCCTCTGACAGCATGTCTGCTCCACTTCTACTAAACTAAAGGGGGATGGGGGGGGGGGGCATGTCTTATGCCTCTTTCACACCGAAAGTTGGAGGATCACTTGTTTTTTTTCTCACCAGGGTGAACCTGCTAGACAGAAGGCGATTAACACCTTTTGAATTCTCAGTAGTGTGTGGGCGTGGTGTTTCTCTGATGCAGAACTGCTGCTTAAAGTCTGATGTTATGAAGGCACCGCACCTTTCAACCCCAGTGGAGAGAGAACAACTTCCACACCAGTGTGTCAACCTGATGTAGGATGACACAGACCAAAGCAAACAATAGCCGAAATGGATATACAGCTCCTTCTTCGATATGCACTCAATCGCAAAGCCAGCATCAACACATAAGATCTCTGACACACAGTCTGACCTCCTCTTTACCCTGAATGTGTCTAAAGATCCACCTGTGTGCTGCTCACAATCTGTGGAGCCAACAAAGACTGCAAGGAGAAAAAATGAGATGTGAATCAATGCTGACTGGGGAGAGCAAACTGGTTGGTTTCCATGGTTACTGGCAGCCCACAGCTAGATGATGCGATGGGGAGATGGTGGGGAAGAGGGCAGGGGGACCACAGTCAGAGAGAGGAAGTGGGAAACTGGTGATTCAGTCCGCTTCAATGTGCTCCAAATTAAAATGATACTCATGTTACAGCTTCATCCAACATGTCGTCGTCTTCACATGGGTTAACTTACCAGGGCTGTGATTGGTCAGAGCTCTGAGACACTTTACAGAGTGACACAGAGACAATGTTGAGATGAGGAAGAGATGCATGACCTCATCCTTCTGAGAAGAGACGATGAGTCACACATCCAGCATGTCTGCCAGTGGCTGCACTTCCTGCTATTCCCTGCTCTGTAATCATACACTTTCACTTCACTGTGGAAATGTAGAGACTAACCCTAACCCACTCATTATCAGATATATGGCAGATGGACAACACAGAAATACAACAGGACCTTCTATACTGCTGATGAATATTTAAAATGATACATCTGAAATGTGCACAAATAAAATACACCTTCAGCTACTTCATTTCAGTTCATATTGACACAAGCATATATCATAGTTTGCAATGAGCTGACTCAACCCACCCTTGGACAATAACATTTAACAAGTGTAGGACTTCTAGGGATCTGACTTTTCCACAGGTCCAACAGTCCCACAAAAAGCACATAAGGAGGACAAACCCCAGAGATTGTTCTCTGAAAATATATCAGAGTAAACACCAGAGGATAACAGGACAGAGCTGCATGACGTAAGTACTCAAGGCAACACCACCCAACAGATTTACTACAGTGAATTCCATGTTTTTATGCTGATCTTCAATTAAAGGTTGCGCTAATGTGGTAAAATATAGTATGGTATGTCATTTAGGCAAAGCACAAAAGCCTGAAAACCAGTGAGGAGCAACTGAAAGCCACAGAAATTACACCATAACAAATACTACTTCACCTCACATATCCACAACAGTTGTGTAACTGGTAAACAAAGTCTAAAGAATCTTACAGAAACTTTAATTTCAACGTGACAGCAGAAATTCAGCCGTTCAGGTTTGTACAGTGATCTCAACAACTGGGCGGTGAACAGCTGACGAGGTCTGGGGTGAAACTCTTACCAACAACATTCCAGAAAAATCATACGACAGGATTGATTAATATCCTGACTAAAGCTGGAACACTGAGAGAAGTGGAACCAATTAAATATTTGTCTCTTGACTGACGATGAGAAGTCCCAAGCCTTGATTTTGACTGAAATGGTTATTCCATGGTTTGTGCTTTCAGTTTGATCATAAAGCTGCTTATGTTCAGAAGGCTAATATTGCAGAGAGGGGCAGGCAGTGGGAGGGAAAGGCTCTCTACATTCATACAAGTTAAGAAAAAGCAGCAGGATCATCTCTTAATCCCAAAGAAAGCTTTCAAGGTGGAGAATAAAATCCATTTACCATCATCCACTCACATATTAGTCCTCATTAAGAATGTGTCTGTGTACAAATGCAGAGAGAATTTCTGCTCACAAAGCAGCATGAGGATTAGGAACCATGCAGCTATCAACTCAACACAGCAACATGTCCAATGTTCATATTTCAATCAAGAATCAGGAGTCAAGCATCCACACAACAACAAAGCCTGTCCATCTCTCCATCAGTTAGAATCAGAGCCGCGTGGCCAATAGACCCCTGCCACTTCCTCCCAGCGATGTTCAGGATACTGAGCATGAATGCAGAGATTCTAGGACGAAGACGTTTTGCTCCACGTCATCAAAATTGTGCTTGTAGCACTATAAATGTAAAAACCTGACATGATAATAAGCAGAAGATGAAACCACATCATCAGAGGGAGGACAGAGGAAGTGACTGACACTGATTGAGGTCTGTGTCCTTCATTCAACTTTACTTCTGTAAAGAGGTGAACTTGTTAAAAAGCATGCTTGTTTCAAAATGTGTATTCTTTGGAGAGAATGGATGGAAAACGTGACATTGTGTGGCTGCACCATGACAGGAGAACATTGCTCTCTGCATCATCTGTTACTTCTACATCAGCTCTTATGAAATCATGCAACTCATCACATGGAGCGCTGTATTTATGGCCCCTGCATTTACACCATTTGGCCAATCACAGCCCCAGCTCACTGTCCACCGCCCTCAAACACATGATGGTAGAGCATAAAAGGAACTGTGTGCTCATCCAAGTATTCTATGTAAGACCCTAACCCTCTTCTGAGCAACTGGAGCAAGTACTTTGTATTCTATCATTTCCTGAGCCTTGTGTCAACCTCCACTGCTCATGATAATCCCCAGGACAGACGATGGTGCAGTCCTTAAAAACATGACATAAGTTCTTGGAGTCTCGGACTGGAAGGCCAGTAAAATAAATACATGCTCACTGAGTGGTTAAACTAAGGTCACAGCTTAGATGGGTTAGGGTTAGGGATATTTTTTGCCTGTTTAAGTCACCTTTATGTCTTATAAAAGGCCAGGCTGCAACATTTTATCTCCCGTTCCATCATGTTCACAGCTGGGAGGGTGGTAAAAGGACAAAAATCACATGAACCAGCTTCTAGCGCAAGACATGGAGGAGACTGAGGGGATTTTCTTTGTGAAGCGCAGATAAAGTTCAAAAGCTCTCATCTGCTCACAGCTGCCTGCAGGTCTTCCAGGGGAGCTGATAGTTTGTGCTCTGTGTCTATTTATAAAGCGCGCCAGCAGGGACAAGTCCCCTGACCCGCGAAAGAAACACAAATGTGCTTTTCATTGGCTATGCACATAAAAATAGAGTTGTTATGAAGATGCTGTAACAACTACAACATCTGACTGTGCATCTGACAGAATAGCATCAGTTTAGGGGCAGAGCATTAACTCCCTTTACAGACAAAACAAGGAAAAACATTGTCTTTCATTCTTCTGTGTTCATGTCAGCAAGCAAGTAAATAAATAAAAGTGTGCTTGGTGAGCATATGTCCGTCATCTCAAATGCCACATGTTGCCATGCAAGTTAAAGTCAACATAGAATCCTGGATCTGCCTGTTTATCTGGATCCCTTACAAACTTCAATGGGTTCCTCCTTGGATCCTGCCCCACCCCTTCACAAAATATCATGGAAGCTCTCTCCGTAGTTTCCAAGTTATCCCGCTGTCACAAAGCAATGAGCTCTAAACAGAGTCAGATGGCAAAGGTGATATATAAATATACTGTATATAATGTCAAAATCATTCATTCAATGTAGAACAATGCCATACGAAACGCTCTAAAGAGCATAAACATCCTCCATGTCATGATGCTGCATGTAACCTTCTCACACACAAGACGGAGTCACCAAGGTACAGCCTATTCCAGACTCGACAGTTACTTTTGTGCCACGTGCATCCTTCACATCTCTGAACGTGGTCTGAGTGATCATCCTCATTGCACCTTGGTTACAAATGACCACTTGTGATCAGATCACTTGAGACAGGTATGAACACTGGGTCTGAACACAGCCTCAAGGACACTTGATGTCACCAAACTCAATGAGAGCTCAAACTGAGCCAATCACCATGTCCAGTGTGTGAAATGCCACAGATGCTTGATGTGATTCAAGTGCGCAAAAGCAGTTTCCTGTAAGCTGTCTGGCCAGAGAAGAGAGGCATCTTGGGGGGCCCTGCCAGCTTCCGCTGAATGGCAAATAGCATAAAAGATTAGCATTCCAATGGAGCTCTCCATACCAACAGAACCCTCCCTCACAGCTAATCTAAAAAACACAGGAAAAGTGCAAGGAATGTTAAGAGCCGTGTCATGTGAGCATGGATGCATTTCTCTAACAGTACACAAATAAATGTTATCAGCCCGGCAAGACTTTGAGTCGAGGGGAGGAGTTCAACAGATCGAGTTAAATCCCACTCATGACCTCCCATTGAGGTGCTTTACCGTTGCGCTCCATCTTCAGCCTCAGACATTAATTGCAATAGAGCAGGTGTCACAACTACGACTACAATGCGTCCATCTATCCATAAGTCATGATTGGCATCTTCGCACGTGAGCCATGTGTGGAGAGAGGGGTGTGTGTGAACTCACAGTTCATCTCGTTGTCGTTGTGACAGGACCATGTTGACGAGGAGGTGTGGACGGGGCTTGAAGGGATGGAGTTGGTAGAAGGGTGAACCTTGTGCAGTTACTGGGCTCTCCTCAGCCAGGAGATGAGCTGTGCTGATCCAGGCAACACAGGAGATGATGAGCCGTGTTCACCAATGGCAGGTGGTCAATTGGTTGGTGGGCTCAGACTGAGAAGAGGGCAACGAAGGACTCTGCCCCCGACCCGCTGACTCAAGGGACAAGAGAAGTGGAGAGGCTGCAGACCAGTCACCAGCCAAGTCTACACTGCATCTGGAGAGGAGAAGGCAGAGAGGTCAAATTAGATATTGGGTGGGGATAGACGATTGTTATGGGCCATAATGCGTGTGTCAGTATCTGAAAACAATAACAAAACAGATGAATAATCTGTAAACAATAACGGAAAACACAGATACAAAAATAACATGCCACGTGAAAATGGCAGCTACATAATTGATACATTCGATAACAATAATTTCTTTACAACTCATTTGCATTTCATCTGCACTCTTCATACACCACACTACATACTCAGTCTTGCCATGCCCAGTCAGTCAGTCATGTCACCAGTCTGCTCTGCTCTTGCAGCACATTCCCCTCTGTGTGTTCATACAAGGGCTAACCCAGATTCTCAGAGCGACTGCTTCGCCTCCCAGGTCGCCAAAAGAAAAAGAAAAACAGGACGCAGCCGAGCAGGCTGGAGTAACGGCTGAGCTCTCGTCAGATTCCCCTGACAGTTCCATCTCATTATGACACCTCCTACAGGGGCTGGCTGGGCCGCTGATGGCACAATGAAATCATTACTTCCACTCGTGTCAGCAAAAAAATATGTAGGTTTGTGAAGATTAGTATTTATTGAACTGCTGAGAGGAACAATAACATTGCAAACACTATGTGAGCTGCAACTGGCCTCCAAGTCTACTAAGACCATCCTACTAAATCTTTGCCTCATTAGTAAATAAAAGATATATTTAATTTACATCCTTCCAGCAATCAGACAAAACCACAACATGGCACAGGCTTCCTGGCACATGTGACGAAGTGTGATGGCCATGAGACCTGCTGCATGGAGGAGGATTCAATGCACTCATTCCCCATTTCAGCCGATGATGCTGAAGTGACTACTTCAAAATGAAAAATCCCTCATTTATCCCTTCGCTCTTGCACAGAAAGAGCATTGCCACTTTGAGGTGTACAGTATGTACACAAAATGCAAAAGCAGATGTACAATCGAGTCTGCTGGAGAAGTAAAAACCTTTTTATTTTTTGATTCAACATTTTGAGTCAAGAGTTATTCCTTGGACCCTGATATCACCATGTATGTCTGCTGACCTCTGTGTGTGGATTATTGTTAGGTGGAGGTTGTTCTTGGCACTGACAAACAACTCAGCCATGGTCACTGCCTTTCACATAGTACTAAAGATAAAAATGTCGAATTCAAATATCTCCAGAAACAACCATGCATTCAAACCACGTGCCAACCACTATCGTGAGTGAAATTAGGTCATCTACTGTACACTCACTTCCCTCTACACTGCTGGTGGCTGCCATCACTCTGCATGTCCAATTATGTGCCAGTCTCCCCTCTCTGAGAATGTATGTGTCCTTCTCCAACTGATTCTCTTGTTTCTGTGTAGCAGCAACAAGTGGACATTTAAGTTATCCTGAGAATACTGGAGGAGATTCTTAAGGGATATTTGATTTCTAAAATAGTAGAGTATCCTTTTGTAAAAATGACAGATTTAATGAATCAATTATCTGATTCCTGTGTCTCACATTAATGACCAAAGATCAGGTCCACTCAGTTTTGAACCACAACTACTGTGTCAGCATTGTATAATTAAGAAGTCAAGCATGATGCTGATCCTACACATTTCCTGGTATTTCACCCAAAACAAAGAACCAAAACACTAGAAACCATAATAGACGTCAGACTGACATTTCAACAGAACATTCAAAGAAAAAAATAGCACAATATACTTAACAGCACCACTGAAGAATTCATTTGGCCAAAATGTAAACCATCGGTAAGACAGTAGAACCTATCATTGGTCAACCCACAAAATGTGACAGTGCGAGTTAAATTTTCTTATAATCAAAACGTGCTTGAACAGAAGGAATACGGCCCTGAGGATGACAGGAAGATGAAAATAAAAAGTCTGAAGTCTGTGAAATTGTGTCCCAGCAATATGAAAACATACATCATCACAGACATGCTACAAAGGCTGACATTCTCTTCTGACTCACAGCTTTCAGTTCTCTAAAAGCACTATTGCAACACAAACATCTCAAACAGCTGGAATCTAGAATGCCCTCATTTTCTTGTGGTGACCTCACTGACACTGTCCCCGCAATCATACCTGACTGACGTTTCAAAACAGTCACACCAGTGGACACGCTAACCGATAAAGGGTAATGTCAAAAAGCGGACTTGCTAGAAGATGCATGAAGAAAACAGCAAAAGAGGCAACAGAGCTCAGTTTGGTCTAAACATGTGACATCACAATTTATTCCAGAGGGATGCTGTTAGTATAAAAGGAGATCTTTGGGGGTTCTGTTTCAATCAATGCTGATTGGGGCTGGAGCTGATTACAACACACATTGATTGTAAAGTCATGGGACCCATGTGGGGAACTACACATTATTGACTATTTAGCATTCATCATTAATACATTTTTGTTTCAATCAAATGTCCAGTACAAGAAACGTCCTACTTGGCAGCAAGATGTTAATTCAACTCTACATGATTTTAATCTCTCCTGGGCATCGACATCATGCCAACACGATAAATGATCATAGTTCTACATTGAGACTGGATGCGTTATTGCCAAGCACGAAGCATGTACTAATCAATTCTTTCAATTCTGCTTAATGTACTTTGGCAATCACTAAACATAACTGTGGCTACAGTATTCAATTAACTATGAAGATTGCTGACAAAAAATTGTTTCACACACATCTTATGTCAAGCATGTATCAAAGCAGATAAGTTGACAGGTTATTTATCAGCAGTTAGTGGATCAACTGCTCTTCACATCATCACACTTACAAAAATGAACAGCTTCTCATTTTATTAACTGTTGACTAATGGAGGGAGCCCCGCCCCCTCCCAAGTTCCACCAAGAATCCCATCATTGTTTTACAAAAGCATCTCAACAACATTAAGGACCAAAAACATTCTGTCATTATTGAAGCAGTGGAAATGAGCCGGAGACATACACATAAACAAAGAGCTGCTGTCATATCGTTTAGAAAACACTTTGAAACTTCTCTGAATTTTCCGAGTCTTTTCAACACCTCCGTTGTTTTTACAGCTGCACGTCCAGAACAATGTCCAAACCATAAGTAAAGGACCAAGTAAAGATCTATGTATCCCTCCATCCATCTACACGCTCCACATTTACTGCTGCAGCTCCATAAACTTTTATTTTGGATATGATTTTTCTTGTATTGCGATAAGGGCGATGAACCGTCTTCAGCTTTATGAAATTGACAAGAAAACCAGAACCTTCTCCACTGTGCTTAGACTTTATATCAGTTTGTTCTGGACCAGCACAACGTCTCTGGATACAAACAAATTGGTCCTTGGGTCCAAGCTGTAATCCAGGCAGAAACAAATGTCAAAATAATTAATAACAGTTGTACTTGAATACATGAAACTCTGAAATACAAACACTGATTGACACCTGACCACAGGTCATTTACTTAGAAAATCTTGACAATCTCAAATAATTACAGTTCATTTAGTGCAAAGACTTGAAAAGAGGCTCCGTGTGATGGGAGTTTTCTCATCAACATGTCAGATGATTCACAACATTTCTTCTTCATCATTGCTCACCTCGGTCTGTGAAGCAGCTTTGTTCACGAGTTTGCAGTGTTCATATTTATATCTGTACATAGTGTATGGCTTGGAGTAACTCCTCCATGCTGATGATGTTCTACACCAAGATTCCACTGTCTTTGATGTAAAGAATGATACAAGTGCCTTTCAGTGAATGCCTTTGACTCAGGGTGAGAAACATGATTTTCTTCCAAACACAACAGAGGAGAGGCGAAACGGTGGAATCTGTAAAATTCATGTTAGGCCTTTTCTGCTTTGAGCTCTTTTGTATCGAGTAACCTGGTGACTGTTTGTACATATATGTACACTTCAGTCCCTCCTGAACTTGGTCCTTTTCCTCTGTGTCCAACGCCATCCAATCCAAGCTCATATGTGGTCTCTGCAACAAGCAGTTACATTTTGGAGGAGGTGTACTGTATGTCAGAGCAAGACTCGAGGGGTCTGCAAAGGATCTGTGTCTCTGTGAAGGCCAAAGTCAAAAACATGACTCGGCTCTAAATTTGTCTGTCATCAACAGAAGAGAGTGGGAGCTTCGAGGAGTCATGAGTCAGTGATACCCCCTCCACTGACATGCAAGAGCCATAACAACAACAGGGCCTCTATAGGTCTAGAACGAAATATTGGAAAAGCTAATAATGCCATTAACTATATATATGCATTCAGCCATAGAAACATATAAGACAAATTATCAAAATATGAAAACTGGCCATACAGGACAATCATTCAATGCTAATAATATATATGGTTGAGATAAAACTGACTTATATTTTTCTGTAAGGGCAAAAAGTTAATTTGCAATGTTCTTGGTCAAAGTAATTTTAAAAACGTTTTTGCACTTTAATTTTGAAGGGGTCCAGCATTCTTTCGGGTCACGCCCCCACCCCACCCGGGGTGGGGGCGTGACCCGAAAAACCTGGGTCAATAAATAAAGGAGAATTCAAAAATATGGATGATGAACTTAAAAAGTGCTGCATTTTTGAAACATTGATTCAACTATGTCTTATTATTTATTTGTGCGTTTTTGATTTAGAACAAGTGAACAAATAAAGCCATTTTCACTGTTTCCGGTTATTGCTGTTATTTTGAAAACGAATCATACTTCATAGGCGTGGCTGATATAAAATGAACAAATCAAGGCTCACTAACCAAGTCCTCCATCACTGATTAGAAGCCTTTGTATGAGAGACATGTCCAATGCAAAACCATGTGAGCCGCCTACTTCCATTCAACCCAATGTAAACGCACTAGAAACGTCCAAGTCACTTCCATACAATGACAGAAAGACTCCGTGGACAGTGGGGCAGAGGCAGCTCTGACAAACTCATCGTCCACGCTGAGCTCCACCCTGCTTTCGCAGCACCGAGGCCAGCACACCACCTGCAGCCCTCATGAAGCCCTCAAGATGCGGGGAGCATACCCCCGACATGACAGCAGAGACTAGAGGGAGTGGATGTGAAGGAGGGACGGTGCCATGTTAGAATCCTGTTTACTGTTCATCCGAGAATGAGTGTGCTCGACACTGACATGACAGACAGCTCTTTACAACCATTTCAGACTAACACAGGACACAGAATTCAAGCTAACTCTAACTCGAGTTTTAAACGACATATGAAGAACATAGCTAATGTTAATCCGAACGAGCTACATTACATATAAGTATCCTTAGAGGTTGACAGCCACATACTCTTCTTCTCTGACGACATGCTAATTACAGGCTATTATCAAACAGTGAAAGAGGGAAAACGCCGCTTTAATTGAGGCATTACCATGACAAACCCACATACACGCTTTAATGACTGCGATGACGTCACAATCAATTTCAGTCGCCTTGACAGCCGATATCTACATATTATCTTTAGCCCAAGTTAACGTTAGCCAAGTTAGCTTCAGTCAGAAAGTTAGCTCCTCACTCCAGTACAGTCCGAGTTCGTTTAATCCAGACTCACTGAGCGACAGCTAACCAACACAATACATGATGCTAACATCCGGTTTATATTATTCATAGAAGTGTTCACAGTCACCAATAACAAACTCTGGCTACACTGTACCTGCTGCTCCCGGTCCAAGCGGCCTATCCGCCATTTTGAGACATAGAAAGGAGACGTTACAGCCACATCGTCATTTTCGCACCTAACGGCCGATTCCTTCTCCTCGGACCGGCTCCGTGAGAGGAAAGAGTCGGGACTCACCCTATAGTCTCTGTCCGTGGATGTCCTCCGCCGTCTCCCGCAGTAACACAACCCGACGGGGCGTGAGGTTTCCGCTACAGACAGCCGGGTCCGGTGGTGTAGAGGTGAGCCGTGTCTTGTCTCCGCCGCTGCTTGTTTTCTAGTTGCCTACCGCATTCGCCTTCAGTCCCGGGAGCGCGCACGGATCTCGCGTTCCCGGCCCTACGAGAGCGCGCACGTAATTGATGGCAGAAAAAAAATAGTAAACTTGCCTTACAGTTTTTTTAGATTAACTATTTCATATCCTCTTTGCTCATCACCATCAGTTTCCATGTATTACTGCGTTTGTAAATACTGAATGGTGAGACAACATATAATTATTATACTTTTTATTAACATTTTATTTATCATGGTTAACTTGTGTAGTAACATTTCATGTATTTTAATCCCTTAAAATTGTATTTATTAATTCAAATTGTATTTAATTAATATAACATTTTATTTATTTCATTTACATTTTAACAATATATGGTGGCCACATTGTGAATTTTAAATGCCTAATTATTGTAAGATAGCTGTAATTAATACCTTAAAAATAGATGCAGGCTCCACCATGTTGTCTGATCATTATCATATAATCTTTAATTCGATTAGCCTTTGTTTCTTTGTCTCTTGAGCTGCTGTAATACTGAACTTTCACCATTGTGGGATATGTTTTATCAACTTTTATTTTTCACCATTTGATTAATGGTAGAAAAAAGTGCTTAAAAGATAAGCAAGTATCTAATTAAACAAAAGTGTATCTGTGCAAGTTCTCTACATTTGATTGACATTTATTCAACCCAGTCCTTTGTAAAGACTAGTGATAGACTGCCACCTTGTGGACATTTGTAGTATTGCTATTGAAAAAGACTTTAAAGTTGCATAGAAGAAATACTCATTACTCTGTTCGTTCAGAAGCACCAGGCTCTGCTACTGCATGGTCTCATGTTTATCTCACTTTGTCATTTCTTTAGTCATGTATTAGTCTCTGGTGTTTACATGTCATTCTGTCAGTGCTCCATGTTGTGCCAAAGTAAAAACTGCATTTCTGTGCACATCAGTTCCAGCACCAACGCTCTATTGCTTTAATCACATTGACATTTACACACAGCAGCAATTAAGTTACAAATTGCCATGGGAGGGATACATTGCATGTTTACAAGCGCATACAAACCTTTCATCAGTCTCTTTTTGGTTCATCGCTTCAAGGCAGCCCTTCTTGTGTCCACTTGTGGTCGTGCCATGACAACAGCACGAGAAAGTGCACTAAATACTGCTCCATGAACAGACTTGCTCTCCTGGCTGGTTTTTATCTCGGTTACATATGAAAAGATGGCAAAAATTAAATGAACAAGAAAAAAAACAAACAAACAAAAACAAAACACCCAGCAACAATTATAAAGCACTCGCTATGGCCAATGTCGAGCACCCGCGTGATGGTGAGAGAAGAGAATCGATGCAGGAACATTGGTGGCCATGAATGTTTTGAGCAGAGGCGTCGGGCGTCAGACGGGTTGTAGAAAAATAAAACATCTGGAAAAGCCCATGTTCACTCAGCCACTGTTTCAAACTGAGCAGCAGCAGCAATAAGCAGCAGCAGCAGCAACAGTAGCTCTGACCAATCAGATTCTTCTCCTGGATTACACAAAGACACACGCACCATCACACATACACACTCACATGCACATATCTTCTGTTGATGTGTAAAAATAGAAAGTCAAACACAGCTCCGACAGCGGTCGATACATCTACTGCATAAAGTGGACGTTTTCAGATCTGTGTTTCTCCATTAGCATCCATTCAGTACCTGTCTATATCTGATTGATCTATACATCTTCTTCCACTTCTATACATTTCAACTATAAAACAGACATGGCTTTAAATTAACTGATGATCAACAGACCTACGCGACCCTTTTAATTCTTCTGTGCACTTACAAAAAAAAAAGCTTAATTTACTTACAAAAAAGAAAAAAAAAGTCCAGCCGAGAAAAAAAAGAAAATCCAAACTATTGTGTCGCTGTATTTTCAGCTTGCCCAGAGAATCAGAGAGCAGGGGTCACAGCGGGCGCCTACCTGGGATGTCAGAAGTACAAATGACTGATCGTAATACATTACTGAAGGGGGGGGGGGGGGCATGCGAGGGCGATTTTAACCA